>JAUMHM010000049.1:1521487-1534667 GCA_032362435.1 Melikaiella ostensackeni
CAGATACAAAATAAAAATTCATAAAATTTGACAGCTTCAGCCAATCATGAACACGGGTTTCCCGACATCAGTAGTTTCGACATATTAATCGAAAATGGCACCACATACTTTTTAATAATTGGATTGGATTATTATATTGTTACACATATATTATAATTTATTACTTTCAATAAATTCAATATGTGAATGATGCTTTTTTCCAACTCATTATTAGTGTTTTTGAACAAAAATTTTGAAGGTATCATGTATGTATTTGACAAAATGTATTTGACAAAAATGTTAATAATACTTCCAAGAATTTCAATGTTATTAATAGTGGCATATTGTTTGCCAGACTGAAAAATTTTCGTTCTTTGTAACTTTTTAGGAATCAAATCACTTTATTTAGACAAGTGACTCGCAACCTAACTTGGATACTATTTTTACAGTAACTTATGTAACTGTAAGATAGTCAATTTTTCGTGACTCTGTATTTTTTGTATTCTTCCCTTTTTAAGAACGAGCTGTTTTCTCACAGGCCTCGTGAGGAAATGTAAATTGTGACCTCAGCTTTTTAAACAACAACTCAAAATATGCCTTTATTTTTATTATATTCCAGACATATTTTGCTGTTCACATGTTAGAACATTTAATTTACTCTTTATTATAAAACTTTAAGAATTAGGGGGGTTAATTACTCAAGGTATCTTTTAAGGGAACTTGAAGTTACTTCTTTCAGAAACTTTAACTAATAACGAGCTACTTTAAATAAAAAGTATTTTAACTTATCTCACGATGTTACTGTGAAAGCTTTGAATTTAAAATTGTTTATTTGGAAACGCCTTCTATTTCTGGTAATAATCTATATTTTGGACAATTTAAATTTGGAATTCCAGCTAGAAGTTTCGACATCTTAATTAAAAATTGTATTTGGGAGTTGTGCAATTTTGAAAGCTATATTTAAAATTGAAATCACACAGTTTCCAACATAGTGTGATCTAAAATTATTCAATTTTGAACGTCTTCGTAATATAAAATCCTTTACTTTCAAATGAATTAATTTTGAAATTATTTAATTTTGAATGCTTCGAACACTTGTAAAATCTTCTGAAATCTTTGAAAACTCTTGAAACCTTTTAAATATCTTTGTAAAACTTTCGTAAATTCTCTTGAAATATTCTCAAATTTTTTTATTAATTTTTTTTCATTAATTTTATTAAAATTATTTTTTAAAATATCCTTGTAAAACTTTCGTGAATTCTCTTGAAATATTCTCAAATTTTTTGATATCTATGTGGAATCTTTTAAAATCTATGTGGAATCTTTTGAATATTTTTGTAAAATTTTGGAAATTTTTGTAAATTTTTAAAAAATCCTTGTGAAATCTTCTAATCTTTGATATTTTTAAAAAATTTTGCGAAATCCTTGAAATATTTGTTAATTATTTTGAAATACTCTAAAACCTTTCGACATCTTTGTGTAACTGCCAGTTTACAGAATTATCTGGCAAAAGTCTTTAAATTTGAATAGTTTCAAATTGAACTTCCTCTTTATTTGCTACTTTTTTAAGAGGCGGATTCTTTTCAATTCAAAATTTTCAATTTCAAGGCTCCTACATTTTTTTATGCGATAAATTTGAAGTTTTTTTTTTATCTAGAGTTGGGTTCTGCATTTGGGTTTTCAATTTTCAAACTTTATAGTTAGAAATCTTTTAAATTTGAAGGTACGTAGGCCAATCGCGAAGACTTTTAAATTTGTTAGTATCTCAACTTGAAAATTTCTTAATTTGAAGAAAATTCATTCAAATTTAGAAGCTTGAATAATTTACTTAAAATAATTGAAGTTTCAAAGTGAGTGATTAAAGAAAAAGTTTTAATATCAATTTTTTTCACGTTTCCCATTTAAAATTACTTAATTTTGAACGTTGTTTGGAATAATTCAATTTTAAAAGTTTATAATTGGATTTTTTCCATTTTAAACGGTGAAATGGACGGTGAATTCATTTTTCAATCTTATAAAAAAATTTCTGATCAATTTTAATGTTAAATTATAATTTTTCGATGTAACTTAACTGCTAACTTTGCCGGGGTTTTCCCTAGGCCCCCTAGGGCTTAGAATCAATAGGAAGGTCAGAAGAAAATTGCACGCCAGGTACCTACGTACAGTTTCAGCTTCAGCATAATATATTTCCTTCACAATTCACGCCCTATTACAATACTAGTATTATACTCTACCAAAACTGTCCTTTGTTCCGGGTTTTGCAGTTTGCACCCAGCATTAAAAGCTTCAGTAAATTGTATTTTACAAATTGAAGCGTGCTCTATATGCGTTTTCCTTTCTGAAAAAAGTAGCGCTTTACACTTCATTTTTTTAATTAAAAGATTTTTTGAAAACAACCATATTACATTTCACTATTAGCATTTATAAACCATATATACTTTGAATTCAATTTCTATACTTTTTTGTAATAAAACTAGTTTTTGACAAAGTCGATCAATCAAATGGAATATTTTAAAGAATATATATATATGATAAATACGAAAATATAAAATGTTTTAAAAAAAAAAATTTTGTGTCATTGTTTTTGGATGCGAGTAAAATAGTCCCAACTTTTCTTTGGGAATCGCTGCGATAATATCTCCAGCCTCCCTTTATTGAATGAAATTTTCAATCATGGGATTCAAAAAATCTCTTGTCTAAGGAAAAAATTATAGGGATTATATAAAAGAGAAATAGAATTAGGGACGAAACTTTTTTAGGATTATTTTGGCATGAAGTTCCGTCGAAATCAGTGAAAACATTTCGACTTTTCAAAAATTGTATTTTTGTTTTGCAAGTTGTCAGTTTCTATAAATAAATTAATAAAAAATCAAAATGTTAAAATTGATTGAAGAATCAGGAATCGTAATTTGTTTTCAATTAAATAACTTCTGCGATTCAAAAAAAAATTATATATGTCTACAATATGAAGATTTTCATAAAGCTTAAATAAATATGCTCCGAATTCTTGTACCTATTCTTTTCATAAGTGACTGAATCTTAATAAAACAAAATTTTGATCATATACTCTGTACATCTGAATTAATAAGTGCGTATTCATAAAGTAATGTAAAATTTAAAGTAACAGTGAATTAACTACATTGGCTTTCATACAATTTTAATTTTAATCGGCGACTTATTCATTTTTGAATTGATTGATTTGCATTGATTTGCAATTGAAAATTCTTCAATGTTGAATATGTATAAGTTTTCAATTAAAAATAATGCACTTTGAAGTGTTTTTCTTTTTGTTTTGTTTTGAATAGTTCGATTTTGTATATTTACAATTGAATACTCTTGTATTTTAAGAGCGTGTAAATAAAAATGTTTAAATTTTGCTGATGTTGAAGATCAAAAGTCAAGAGTTTTCAATTCTAAATCTACAAATTGCAAAAAATTCAAATGCAAGTCATAGAAATTACAGAGCTTTCAATTTTAAAACTTAAAACTTGCATAATTTTAAATTGTAGATTTAAAAAATTAAAAACTCTTCAATTGCAAGTCATGCAAGTCATCAAAATCACAGATTTTTCAATTATAAAACTTCATGCTTGCACAGTAAAATAATAAAATGACAAATAAAAAATAAAAATAATAAAAAAAATTTTAATAAAAAATGAAAATAATAAAAATAATAAAAGAATGTTTGAAATATTTCGTTCTGACTGGTTAATAAATAATGAAAGTTGTAGGCCTTTGCCAGCCCTTGCCATTGAATTTGTACAATTAAAGTTTGTGAAATTGATATCTACCATTTTGAATATTTCGTTTTAGGATAATGTTTGTTTTGAAGGCCTTAAAATAAAACCTATTGAAATCAGAAGATTTCCATTTTGAATCTTGTTCATTATCAAATGATTAAATAAAAAGTTTTTGCATGATAAATTTTTTTAAGCTCTAATTTGGAAGATTTGGAAAGTTGAAAATTCAAAAGGGTTCAGTTTTGGCTGCTTTAGTTTGTGGTTTAGTTTTGATTACTTCAAATGAAAAAATCTTCAGCTTTAGTAGTTTGAATTTTTGAATTTCAGCTCGAATTTCAATGATCGGGAAAAATTTTTTTGAACCGGGAAAAAACCGGTAAATGACCGAGAATTTTTTTCGGTGATGAAAGTGGCCAACCCTGATCATTACAACCGTATTTTTACACTCCTGTTTAATCTTATTTAAATTTTTAAAACTCGAAAGCTTAAACTGAGATTATTATGTGCATATTAGCCGTTTATACAGTCGAACTTGTCAATATTGGGCTTTACAATTCATATCCTTATTATAGGTTTAAAATATCATCATATATTAAATACTATTAAATTTATAAATTTTTACTAAAGACAATTTGAAAAATCTATTTGACCTAATCACAAACCTAAACTAAGGATATGAATGGTAAGGCCCAATATTAACAAGTTCGACTTCGTAAGTGACTAATTGGAAAACAATAATAATATTCGAACTTACCAATTTTTAATATTTAAATTATACTAAGGAAAAAATTTTTAATTGTGATTATAAATTATGATTATATTTTCGGCAATTCCCTCCTTAAAACTCAATTAAACCGAAAAATCGATTATTTTTCGAAAAGGGCTAGATCGATTATTTTAAACTAGGTCTTTAATTGTTTGTAGTATGCCGAAGAACTGTAATCAAGAACAAAATCCCATCTGCAAATAACTTTGTGTTAAAAGAGGTTAAAATCAATAAAAATCGGTTCTAATTTTCTATTTCCCTATGTCTATCTAGATGTGCAATCTACATTCTACATGCATTGGTTAAGACTTTTAGAATTATAATTATAAATTAAAAACTTGAAATGCCTTTTGTCAGTCGCATATTGAATTTTAGACAATGGAAGATCAGCCGATCGATTCGAAAAAAACCGATCCGACGATAGAACGCATCGAATTCGGTTTTTCGACATTCGAAGCGCGTCCAATGTCGGTTTGACGTTGAATCGAATTTTTTTGCACACGCTAGTTGGTACGTTTGACTCTTGCTTTTTTCTCCCTCTTTCTTTTTGTACATTTGTTGTTCCTTTGTCTCTAATGAGCGGAGAAAGTGGGTAGTTTCGAAGTCTATTTCCAATTTGTGAACTATTTGGGTGTTTCTTTTTTAGTACACAAAAAATTTTCATAAGAAAGAAAATTTCATTTCGATTTTTAAGAAACTAAAATCTACTTTTTTCAAAAAGGGCCTCAAGGATCATTTTAATTTCCATCACGAAATGTTAATGAGGCAGCAGACAACTAAATCAACAAAAAAACCCCATTAACAATCAATTTTCATTTAGACTTGGTTCAGCACCGTTTATCCCGTTATATATTTTGCGTACCTTCGCAACCTTGTTAACGTGCATGCAAATTTTATTTAAAATGTAGAAATAAATTTTATCTAATACTAAATTTAATTAATACAATTTATTAACTTTGAGAGCATTGGTTTTGGGAGCGATTGTTCGTTCAGCACTCAAATAGTTGAGAAATCGACGAAACTGCGTGGAAACTCTACACCAACTGTTTTTCTTCCATTTCCGCAACATTATCTGAGAGGGAAAAAATCTTGGATATTCTGTTACACAGTTTCGGAAAGCCTCGCATCAGCTATCGAATCGACTTTTCTCTTTTTTTTATATTTCACACAAAAAGCTGAGAAAACGTTTTACTTAAAAGCGTTTCACGATAAATACTCCAAATGCTTTAATCGTTTCGCGTTGAAGTTTGAAAAACGTCAATTTTTTAAATTTGAATTAAAATTTATTATAAAGATATCAATTCAGGGTATCTAGCGACCCGGGTAATTCGGGAATTTGCCGGGAATTTTGTGCGACTTGGAAAATACGGGAAAATGCTGGGAAATCATCAAGAGATCCGGGAAATCTGTGGTCACAAATTTAAATTAAAAATCTTTATTTTCTGCTTAAAATTATTATTTTTTTATTGTTCTCGAATTTCTTGTGCTTTTTTCTACCTTTTTACTGATATTTTTTGTCGATAAGTTTCTCATTTATGAATAAGGCATTTGGGAAAAAGAATTTTTCTATAGTAAATTTTCGATCGTATTCTGGTCCTGAGTTTTCACAAGGTGGCCGCTACAGGGAAAGAAAAAAATTCCCGGTCTTTTCAATTTTAAACTTTTAAAATTCAAGTATAAAAATTTTTTAATTCAAACACTCAATAATTTTCATGTATAAAATGAAAGCTCTCAACTTTTTGATTGAACAATTTTAAATTAAAGTAAATTTGAAAATTTGAAATTTTACAAATTGAACAGTCGTAAGATTTCAAATTAAAAAATATAATTCCACGCTGTCATTTTCAATGCCCTACATTGTAGAATGAATCAATAAATTTTAAAAGTTGAGAATTATATAATTTTGTAGCAATTTCAAATTAGAAACGAAAATTGAACGATTTTTAATTTTGTTTAACCCATTTATGCCCAGCGGGTCGTTAGCGACCCAGCTTTGTTTACTATGTATACGAGCGTTCAGTGGTTAATTTAAAATTATTTAAATAATTATTTGAAAATACATTTTTCATTCCTCCAAGCTATTTTTTAATTGAATAATTCAATTTAAAATTTAGAATTTTATTGAAAACATTAAAAACTCCAGAAAAATCAGGGCATAAATGCGAAAACTGAACACAATAAGTTGTTTGAAATGACTAATTTTTCAATTGTCACTCACACATAAAAATTGAACAATTTCACTTGATAATTAATAATTTTAAAAAATGAAACAAATAAAATTATAACGTTCAAAGTTCAAATTTAGTACTTTGAAATTTTAACGATTCAAGGCTTTATATTTGAAACAATTAATTTATATTTATCAAAATTTTTTTATTTCAAATGCTTTGAATTGTTTTGTAATTATTTGAATCTTCAAAACTGCATTTGAAAATTTTTCACATTAAAAATTCACGCTTGAAAATGAGGACCTAAAATGGGACATTTTTAAACGAATAGATTTTGGAATTACACATTGTAAACCAAATATTTTCCGGATTGAAAAAGTTAACAGTTGAACTTGAGAACGTTGGATAAAGGGGACTCAAAAATTTTTTTGGTTGCCCCCAACTATGAACACGGCCCTGACATCAAATTTATTTTCGGAAGTGGATTGTAGAATAAATAGCCGAAACTCACCAAGTATTCGAAGTCTCATGAAATCCTGGAATCTATATAACGTAAACTACATTGCGTTTTTATGAGAAAATAAATATTTTGTTAGAAAATATTCATTTTCTGAAACGTTGAAATCAATACCGAGCAGAAAAATCCCGAAAAAGAGATGGCGAGTGTCAAACACACTTGACTTCAGTCATATTTTACAGACGCAACACCGACCCTAAATAAAAAAAACGCTCTGTATAGCTTCCTTCCACATACTAAACTTCACAATTATGAAGCGAATTTCGCAATTTAATGCGAAATAAAAGTGTCAAATACTTCCAAATTTTTGGACTGAAGATGCCAGATGAAGAAACAAGAGAAACCGATCTAGCAGCGCGTTCACAAGGCGTTATCGACCACTTTTTGTACTAAAATGATAAAATCGCAGATTACCCAGAGAATTGCGGTCGGTAATTTATCTTTTTCCGCAAAACTAATGACCGAAATATATAAATAAAAACTAACAATTTTCGTAATAAACATGCATCTTGAAATTATTTTTAGCAGAAATACAAAGGTAAAATAGTATTTATAAAGTTATTGACTAATTGTAAGTTCACAAGTCATTTATAAATGCATAAATTTACTAAGTTTAGCCAATTATTTATTGCTAACTTTATAAGTCACTTTCCTCAATAAATTAATAAATGAATAAATTTACCGAATTTGCGAAATTATTTATTTCCAAATCTATAATTCCATTTCTCAGAAACAAATAAATTCCCTGAGCTGTCAAATTATTTAATTACAAATACACAAGTCTCTGTCCTTTATGAATAAATAAACTTACCAACTTTGCGAAATTATGTACTTCCAAATCCACCAGCCTATTTCCTTTATAAATGAATAAATCAATAAATGGACTTGTGAATTTGGAAATAAATAATTTCGCAAAGTTTATAAATTTATTTATTTATCTATTCATAAAGGACGATGACTTGTGAATTTGAAAGTAAATAATTTCGCAAAGTTGGGAAGTTTATTTATAAAGGCAATAGGCTTATGAATTTGGAAATAAATAATTTCGCAAAGTTGTTAAATTTCTTTATTTATTTATTCATAAAGGACAAAAACTTGTGAATTTATAAATAAATAATTTCACAAGTTTGATGAATTTATTTATTTATAAAGGAAATAGGCTTGTGAATCTATAAATAAATAATTTGAAAACTTGGAGAATTTTTTAATTTATTTATTCATAAAGGACAGACACTTGTGAATTTGAAAATAAATAATTTTGTAAAGATGGTAAGTTGATTCATTCATAAAGGAAATAAGTTTTTGAATTTGCAAATAAATATATAATTTCGTAATGTTGGTAAATTAATTTAATTATAAAGGGAATATGCTTGTGAATCTATAAATAAATAATTTGGAGAGTTAAAGATTTTTTTTATTTATTTACAAGAAAGAGACTTGTGAATTTGGGAATAAAGAATTTCGCAAAGTTGGCAAATTTATTTATTCATAAACGACAGGGACTTGTGAATTTGAAAATAAATAATTTTGCAAAGATGGTAAGTTTATTTATTCATAAAGGGAATAAGTTTGTGAATTTGCAAATAAATATATCATTTCGTAAAGTTTGTAAATTAATTTAATCATAAAGGGAATAGGCTGGTGAATCTTTAAATAAATAATATGAAAAGTTAGAGAATTTTTTTATTCATTTACAAGAAAGAGACTTGTGAATTTGAGAATTAATAATTTCGCAAAGTTGGAAAGTTTAATTATTCATAAAAGAAAGAGACTTATGTATTTGAAAATAAATAATTTCGTAAAGTTGGTAAGTTTATCTATTTATAATGGAAATAGGCTTGTGAATTTGGAAATAAATAATTTCGCAAAGTTGGTAAATTTATTTATTCATTTATAAAGAACAAAGACTTGTGTTTTTATAAATAAATAATTTCACAACGTTGGTAAATTTATTTATTTATAAAGAGAAGTAAATTGTGAAATTAGCAATAAATAATTTGATAACTTACGGAATTTATGTCTTATAAGAAATGAACTTATACATTTCGAAATAAGTAATTTCGCAAAGTTGGTAAATTTATTTATTCCTTTATTTATAAAGAACAAAGACTCATGTTTTTATAAATAAATAATGTGACACCTTAGGGAATTTAATTTTTATAATAAATGGACTTGTAAATTTGGAATAAATAATTTCGCAAATTTGGTGAATTCATTTATTATATATATAAAGAAGAGTGACTTGCCAAATTGGCAATAAATGAGTTTCTAAACTTAGTAAATTTACGCATTTATAAATGACTTGTGAACTAAGTAAATAACTTTATAAATAGTATCCTTTAGTAATTAATTAATTAGTAATTAATTAATCAGTTAATGCCGATTCGGGAAATCCGGAAATTCGCCGGGAATTTGAAAACGAAGTTTGGCTAGACACCCTGAATGTTATCAATATCAATTTTTAAATATTTAAAAGTATTGGAGAACGTTTTCCTGAAGATGAACAAATTTGGGCATGTGATACAAAAATAATTCATGTGTCTTAAATCTTTAAAAATCTGAATCCTCGCTTGCTCTTGTACTTTATTATTTTGAGATTTATTTTTCCGAGACTAGTAATATATTATCAAATAATTAATATTTCCTCATTGAGGATGATGAATGGCTTGTACCCTTCGGCTGAAGTATATCCCATTTTTATGCTGCTAATTGCAAATTTTTCTCCAAAGCTTGTTTTGCCAATTTCTGCTGCTTTGATGCCAATTAACCATAATTCATTTTACGAAGTCTTCGTTGGCTGCAGTTTGATATCATGTCTTGTATCACGATTTTTTTGTAATTTATGTTTCAAGGTGGATTTAATTTTTTTGTTACTTTTTTTATACAATTTGTGTTCTTTAGCACAAAAAGTAGAAAAAATGGCTACAACTATGAAAAATCTGACCAAAAATGAAGCTTACATTGTAAAAAACTAAACACAACGTTTTTAGTAAGGCTATGAATTTGCTGAAAAATAATTATGTTTTGCTTGTTGTTAAAACACAATTTTCGTTCATTACTTCCCAATAAAGTTACTTTTGCAGTTTAAAGATTGTTGAATTCGTCTGATTTGATTAAATTCAATTTTGCATTGTAGAATTTCCTTTTTCTCTATTCCATAATAAAGGTAAATGTGACATTTTTTTCTACCCTTGCATTCTACAAATTTTCCGTATTACCATTTGTCATAATTTTTATATTTTCGAATCATCATATGACGTAATTTTTATTTTACCAAATTATAAATTGACATAATTTTTATTTTTTCGAATCATGACCAATCATAATTTTAATATTTTCGAATTACTATTTGACATAACTTTCATTTTACCAAATTACAATTTGACATCATTTTTATTTTTCCGAAACACTGTGACATAATTTTTATTCTTCTGCATAAACACATAACCTAAAATTCATTCGAACGAAAGGCCAAGTGTCATAATCCCCATGTTATTAAAACTGCAAGTGACATAAATTTCATTAGTCCTCATGCAGCGCTCAGCATTCTGATTGACTGAATAATGCCGCGAAAATCGAATCAGCCAATGAGAATGCCGGACGCCACTTTAGGAAAAAAGAAATTCATGTTACATGCAGTTTCGATGATATGTGGATTATGACAAATGGCGTTTCGTTTAAATGAATTTTAGGTTATGTGCTTATTCGAAAGAATAAAAATTATGTCACATAGTGTTTCGGACCAATAAAAATTATCTAAAATAGTAATTTGGTATCATATAAATTATGTTAAATTATAATTCGGTATAATGAAAATTATGCCAAATGGTAATTCAGAAATATAAAAATTATGGCAAATAATACTTCGGAAAAGTGAAAATTATGACAAGTGGTAGTTCGGAAGAATAATAAATATGTTTAATAGTAATTCAAGATTATAAAAATTATATCAAATTATAATTCGGTGAAATACAAATTATGTCAAATCACAATTCAGGAATGTAAAAATTAAGAAAAATGATGATTCGGAAAAATAAAAATTAGGTAAATTGACCATCAGGATAAATAAAAATTATAGCAAATTGCTATTCGGTTAAATAATTTCAGGTAAAGTAAATATTAGGGAAAATAGAATTTTAGGAATACTCATGCGCCTCCACAAGCCTCTTTTTGTGTGAACATTCGGTAAAATAAAAGTTATGTCAAATAGTAATTCGAAAATATAAGAATTATGACAAATGATAATTCGGAAAAATAAAAATTATGACAAATGGTAGTTCGGAACAACAAAAATTAAATTGGACATTATTGGCGACTGGTTTGTCTCTCCTGCAAGTGGTCATTTTTTCCTAAATTTGATGTCAAAAGTCACTTTCAGTTACTTTTTGTGTTTGAAATTAGTCACTTTAATCACTTTTTACCTTACATTTGTCACTTTTTCCACTTTTTTTCAACTATATTAGTCTGTGGCAGCCCTGGCTATTAAATAAAGACAGGTACCTGTTTAAGGTAAAATACTTACGGTATATATTTTTTTAGCATTGAAATACTTTCAATTCTTTAAGGAAAAGTCGTTGATTTTTGCGCAAGTGCTTTACAAGAATCACCGCTGAGTTATGTAGCGCAATCGACAGAAACTTTTAACGTTACTATTATTGAACTGCAGCCAGACGAAGAAACAAACGCATTTGATAGAAAGACGAAATAAGAATTCGGGAAGAAAGGATCGTTGAATCGAGCCCATGGGAATCGATTCCGCCTTTTGGGATTAACAACCAATTCTGTTTTCTTTTTAGAGATGTGCGTCAGATCATTGAACCAGGATCGAACTTCTTTCAACAATTTTATTTTTTCAAGTAGAGAACGGAGGTCTATCATACCCCCCCGGATGGATTTTTGAAATTTTTATTATTGCACAATTTTTAGCCTTATTACGGCTATTTTCAGACGCAAAAAAAAATTCACGACTCTTTAAGTTTTTTCAAAAGATCAATTTTTATACGCGGGGGGCTAGCTAGTCGCAAGCTACCCCTCCACAACTTAAAAAATCGAAAAACAATGGAAGTTAGCAATTTTTAGAAATGTGTAATTTTTTTGGATTGTTAGCTTTTTCTTTTTTGAAAAATGAAATATTCTGAATAGATTGGTTCTAAACCAACCCACAAAATTTGATTTTGGCACTATGATCTATTTCCTTCGTTTCCCATGTTCCTCGTACTTATTATAAATAAAATAAGGTTGCCAGAAGGATGCACAACAGTTGGGGTATAATAATTAAATACAACTAAAATGCAATCATGGTACGTATATAGAAATGAGTTTGCCAAAAAGGATTGACATATCTTGATGTAAAAAAATGATATCCTCGTTACCTATAAAAAATGGTACTCAGAGGAAGATGCCATAAACAGAATATATGCATTCTTTCTCAAAGATTGAAATAAAATCTATTTACTTATGAAAACTTTTTTGTGTACTGAAGAAGAACAACTAAAAATTTCACAATTTGAAAGTAGACTTTGAGACTACCTGCTTTTTTGGCTCATTAGAGACAGATGTACAATAAATGTACACAACAGTATACAGCAAGATCTCTTTTCAAATTAATAACTTTGTTACCTTCCCTCTTTATGAATAGCATTCCCATGAACTCTCTCTTTTTTTTTTCTTTTTTTCATGATACAAAATTTTAACATCATCGCAATGAAAGTCATGCCCAAGTGTAAGTCTATGTTATGTAAGGACCGAGTAATATCTTGCACTTCTATTAAAATTATTTTTATGTTCATCTTTTCGTGTTCTAAGTGATCTCCTTGTTTGCCCTATGTAAACACCATCACAGTGTCTGCATTTAAATTTGCAAATCATACATTGTTCATCAAGTTTCTCATATTTATCTTCACCCAATTTTAAAATTAAATTACTTCTAAAGCGAACTCTATATATCGTATGTAACCCCAATTTTCCTAACATTGATTTCAAGATACTTGAGATTTTTCCAAAATAAGGT
>JAUMHM010000049.1:1534767-1546065 GCA_032362435.1 Melikaiella ostensackeni
GTGGAAAGAGGCACTCTTAAAAGCACTGTGACTGATACCAGACTTTCTAGGAGAGCTTTGAACAATGACCAGCAAGTCAACTTTGTCTAAATTTTGTGGAGTGTGGAAATACCATAAAGCGGGGCTAATCGGGACAAAAATCGGGGAAAGCGGGACACACGAAATTTTAAATTTTTCTAATTATATTGCATTTTCTGGTTGAAAACCGGGTGGAGATCCTGCAGGGTAAAGTGGGGCATACGAAATCTTTGCATTTCATGACTTGCCATTGCTTTCTGTGAATGAAATGTGGGTGTCCCGCTTTACCCCACATGTCCCGCTTAGCCTCGAGGTACGGTACCTGTTTGTTGTGTTCATATTTTTGGGGTTTGAAAATTAAGTCTGAGTATTATTTTTTCATTCTTTAAACATTAACATAAAACATTCAAATATTCAAAAAGGAATTATTTTCTATGCTAGAAATTAATTTTAAACGTTTATAAATCATTTGAACGAACATTTTATAATAATTATTTAACAGTAATAATTTAGGGTGTCTAGCGACCCGGGAAAGCGGGAAAATCGGGAATTCACGAACAGATCCAGGAAATTTGTGGTCTTAAAGGGGAATAAGCGAATGAATTGTGATGAAGAAATTTTTTGACAAAATTGGGATAACGATCGTTTTTGCATGTTTGGAATATCATCAATTCGATTATCAAACTTGTTGGTGAAAAAAAATTTTTCTTCTCGGTTTTAATACTTATCCATAAAATAAAATGAATCTTCAAAAAATTTTAATTTCCGATTACAGATTCATTACGTAAATAGGTAAAACTTGTTAAACATGTTAACACTTTTTAAATATCATAAATACTTTCAATATTTCTTTTATGATATATAATTTTGCAAAACTTTAAAATTTTATTGTTAAAGTTGAAAATATAGCTATCATGTATAAAATTACCTTCTAATTTCATATGTGAACAAGAAATTGTAAAATGATATCATTAGAACATAAATAATCAGTAAAATATGCTTTTGCTGAATCAAGAATGAAAAAATCCATTTTCATTTTTTTAATAACTTCAAGACAGTATTAAATTAGAAAGATTTTTTTTTTAATTTCTTCTGAAATTCCACACAATTTTCAAACACTTGGTAGCATTTCACAAGAACTTTCCGAATAAAAGTGAGTTCTATTGAATATGACCATATTTTATAGAATTTCATGGCACTTTTTAGAATTCCAAGAGCATTCGTAGAATTTCACAGGATTTAGAACAGGTTGACATGATGGTGCCAAAAAGAAAAAAAAATTCGAACTTTGAAATATACCGAAAAAATAATTACCGAAATAGGAAATTTGAAAAAATGAATATTTCCGAAATTTTAAGTTACCGAAATAAATAAAACTACCGAAAATGTTTATTAACGAAATTGAAATATTCTGAAAGTAAAAATTAAAGAAACTGGAAAAATTGAGAAATATCATATATTTCCGAAAGTCTGCATTTATCGACATTTTAAAACCCGTTTTAAAAATCCCGAAATTTCAAACCGAAATTAGTAAATTCGCGAAAAAAAATATTTAGATAATATTCGATTTTTACTGCATAGTTTGAAATTTAAAAGCGCTCTTTTGAATTTCAAACCATGAATTATATAAAATAAAATATTCTAAAATCAGATGAAAAATATTAAATATGATTTTTTTAGTTGCGTTAACTTTTATCCTCGAAATATTTCAATTTCGTTAATAACGTTTTTTGATAGCTTTATTTTGTTTCAAAAATTGTAAATTTCGGTAATTATATTTTCGATATTTTTCAACATTTGAGATTCTTCTCGGCAAAATTATGTCATCTCTTTTAAGCTTCTGCAAAAGATTTCATAGAATTTTATGAATGTCGTATAGAATAATGAGGGATTTCTATCATTTCGTAAGGTTTTGTAGAATTTCATGTAGTATTATGAAATTTTGTGGAACTTCAAGGGATTTTATATAATTTTGTGGGACATTCCTGGAATTTTATAAGACTTCATAGTACGTATAGCATATGATTTTGTAGAATATCAAGGGATTTCTAGAATTGAATGGGATATTGTAGATATTCTTGATTTCGAACATTCAAGATATTGCACAATTTTATAGAGTTTTATGAAACTTTTTTGTAAACTTTTCTAGTATCTTTTAGTATTTTTTAACTTATAATGAGGTGCGAAATTGAGGCACATAACACGCCTAGCCTGAACCAGTTTTCACTTTTCTTTGGTACTTTTTTTTCACTTGCACATATTATGTTTTGGGTATGCCTCCCGAGGATTTTAAGCCTAAAATGAAGAAAAGCTTTAGGGCCTTTTTCGAAAAAATTTCCATTTTTTGTTTTTTCTTGCAAATTTATTTGTACATATAATTTCGTGAAACTCTATGAAAAGAGAAACTGTGTTTGCTGAAACTCTTTTATTTTGCATTTTGAATTTAGGTCTATGTGTTCAACATCATGCGATATCTCGACACCTTCGAAAATGTTGAAATTGAGTGAAAAAATGGAGTTTTTCTGGTAATTTCTCCATTTTATAGCATTCAACGCCTGAAGTAGTCAGGACAGAAATGAAAGTGTATAAAATTATCTTTAAAAAAGAACGTTTTATCTCCAATATTTCACAAGATATGACCTTTAGAAGTCAATTTTTAGGTAAAAAAAAAAATCTATTCTCATTCTTTTTGAAACATCTCTTTTCATATCCATTTTAGGTGAAAGTTGTCTGTATCTCGATTGAAGTAGACTCAATTCCCAACAAATTTAAAAAAACGATCCCTGGAAATCGAGTGTAAATCGGACTTATAGGATTCAGGCTAAACGGTGAAGCCATTTTGTCTCATTTTTGTATAAATAATCTTAAGAGTATAGAGACCCCCGGTACAGACCGCCTTTTTCGAAAAAAAAATCTATTTTTAATGTAACAATTAAAAGAAAAAATGCGCTTCGTTGGTAAGGCAGTTTTCGAGCTCGGACTTTCCTTTAGGCGACCCTAGCGAGAAAAGGGAAAACTACCGTCCGTCATGACTCAAGTCTGCAGCTAATAAAACGTCCACTATGACCAACATAGATGCATTCAGGGGCGAACTCACCGTATACGAAAAGTAGGGGCTCCCACCCAAATGAGTGGGTGAATTCCCAAAAGGTTGGGTGGGTGGAGGTGCTTGGGGGTGGATAATATCATAAAATGCAAATTTTAAGTAAAATAAAAATGCTAAACAAAATATCTCAAGTAAATGCAAAGAAAAACGGTTTCTTATAAGCAATTCGCCCCCTGATTTCATGCATGTTGAAGTAAAAAGTTGAAGTAAAAAAAGAAATAAAATTTTGGTCTGGGAAAAAAATAGTGTTTCCTATTTATTTCAACAAATACACGTGATATAAGTTTTTTCATGAGGAGAAGAAGATGCACAATTAAATTTCATATTTAAATATATGTTTGAAAATTTGAAATTTGAACCATTTTTTACAAGCTCTCAGGGTCAACAAGACGGAGCGCTAGACTTCTATAACCGGTTATTGCAGACATGTAAAGTTTTTGTATAATGCTAATAAATCTGGTATTTTTTGGAGAAAATTGGGCGACACATATTATTAATATCTTGCATGTTTGTGTAATCTACCCCTTTATACAGAGAGCTTGTATATTGTCATTTGATGTACATGGTACTACTTTCGGAGTAAGTTTGCCGAAAATTGTACAGTTACACTGATTCGGCGTGAATATTGTATGTATAAAATCGGGATGCGAATTGCTTATAAGAAACTATTTTTCATTACATTTTCTCGTGATCTTATATTGTTTACAGTTTTATTTTACTTAAAATCTGAATTTCATGATATTATCCGCCCCAAATCACCTCCACCCACCAAACCTTTTGGGAATTCACCCACTCATTTGACTAGGGGCCCCTACTTTTCGTATACGGTGAGTTCGCCTCTGAATGCATCTATGTTGGTCATAGTGGGCGTTTCATTACCTGCAGACTTGAGTCATAACAGATGGTAGTTTTCCCTTCTCTCGCTAGGGTCGCCCAAAGGAAAGTCCGAGCTCGAAAACTGCCTTCCCTGCTCCCTGCTTCGCTGAATAGTAAAACAATTTACTACAACGATCCCATCGAAGCGCATTTCTTTCTTTTAATTGTTACTTAAAAAATATAATTTTTTTTCGAAAAAAGCGGTCTGTACCGGGGGTACCGGGGGTTGAATCCTACTTTAAAATGTGAATTTAAATGTATCTATTATGTTTAGCCGTTTCAATTATTTTTCTAAATGTTGTACGATTACAGTTTCTCTTTGCTATTAAAATTGTTAAATAATTGCTGGATTTACGACCGACTGCGACCAATTATTATTTATGTTAATTAAGTGATTGATATAAAGTTATAATTTAAAGTTACCCCGAACTTCTGAGTAGAAACTGTATCCATTATTTATCAATGGCTTACGTTTCATAAATTTTGATGTAAGATTCATCGAAAATAAGATGTTTCAAAAAAAAGTTTAATGTTCAATGAAAAGTGATTTGCTTAGGACACTATAACTTAGAACTTATTAATGCTAGAACATCGTTTTTTTTAGATTTGTTGGGAATTGAGTCTACTTTAAGCGAGATACAAACAACTTTCACTTAAAATGCAAATGAAAAGAGATATTTCAGAAAAAATGAAAATAAAAATATTTTTTACTTAAAAACTGACTTCTAAAGGTCGTTTCTCGTAAACTATTGGAGATAAAAATGTTCTTTTTTTTACATATAATTTTATACACTTTCATTTCCGTCCTGACTACTTTAGGCGTTGAATGCTCTAAAATGGAGAAATGACCAAAAAAAACTACTATTCCCCTTAATTTCAGGCTTTTTGAAGGTGTCAAGATATCGCACGATATTGAACACATAGATCTTATTTTAAAATGGACAATGAAAAAGCTTCAGCAATTCAGTTTCTCTTTTTGTAGGGTTTTACGAAAATATACCGAAAAATTTGAAAAATTAAAATTAAAAATGGAATTTTTTCAAAAAGGGCCCTAACGATTTTTTCAGGAGAAAACTGGTAAAAACGTTCTTCTTGATTCGGGAAGTCTGGGAATTCAAATACGAAATTTCACTAGACACCCTGAATAATAATTACTGAATTTAGATAAAAGCATTAGATTTTCGTATTTAATTTTAAATGAATAAAGAAATGGGTTGGTGGATACAAATGCAATTAATTGCCTTTCAGGTCAATTTATTGACTTATTGATATTTTTTTTCAGTTGAAAGCTGGACACTGGACAGTATTTCAAGTTTGGACAAGAATAATTATTATAATACATGTTATAGTTTTGAATATTATAGCTGCTGAAATCTGAAAATTTGACTGTAAAATTATTTGAAAGTCTTAAAAAGAAATCAGCTATTCAGAAACCTAATTTCTTAATTTTAGTATTCCTGAATATTTTTATTGTTAAACTTCTAAATAATATTTTACTTAACGCTTTCTCGATTGAATTTATAAACTAAATCTACAAAAATTTAATTTCACAATTTTTAAGAATGACAGTCTATTTTTGATATTAAGAAGAATTATTTTTCGCTTTGCTTTCTCGTAAGTAAAGAAAACCTAAAAATATAAACAACACTAACATAACTTAAGGCCATGTGATACTTAACCGATTCCAAACTTGCCGATAATTTTTTTTTGCAACAACTCACCTCCACGCGAATTGAGATATTCATTTGAAAATCTGGTAAATTATATAAAAGGCACTAAGAGGCCGTCCATAAACTACGTTACCAATTTTGGGTTATTTTTTAGCCCCCCTCCTCGAAAGTAACGTAGCCGTTGGCTGAACAGGGATTTCACGTTTGTTTTGCGTTTTTTCGTGTTTCTATTGAGTATAGTTTATAAAACACTGTGAATTCTTAAGATTTCAAATAGAAATAAAATTTTCAACAAAATAGTTGAATTTTAAAACAAAAAAGATTTATTTTCTGCCAAAAGAGATGAATTTTTAATATAAAAAAAATTAATTTTCAACCAAGAAAGATGACTTTTCTAACATAAAAGATGAATTTTTAACTAAATAATTAAATTTTCAACTGAAAAAAAGTTTATGAATCAAAAATAGAATCGTCAAATTTTCAGCTTAAAAACTAAAGTTTCAACAAAGAAAAACGGACCCTTTTCGAGTTGAATTCAACCAAAAAAGATGAATTTTCAACAAAATAGTTTAATCTTCAACCAAAAATATTATTTTTCAACAAAGAAGGTTAATTTTCCACCAAAAAAGAAGAATTTTTAACAAAATTATTGAATTTCCAACTGAAAAAGATAAGTTTATGAACCAAAAATTGAATCGTGAAATTTTGAGCCTAAAAAATTAATTTTCAACAAACAAGAAAAAACGAATTTTCTACGAGTTAAGTTCAACCAAAAAAATTAATTTTTGACAAAATAGTTGAATTCTCAACCAAAAATATGATTTTCCAACAACAAAAATCAATTTTCTACCCCAAAAGACGAATTTTCAAGAAAGTACGTTAATTTTCTACCAGTTAGTTAAATTCTCAACTTCTCAAGGACAAATTGCCAACCAAGATAAACAACTCAATCTTTAACCAAATAAAAAACGAATTTTCAACAAAATATTTGAATTTTCAACCAAAGAGGTGAATTTAAAAAAAAATGAATTTTTAACAAAGTAGTTCAACCTTCAGACAAGTTGTTGAATTTTCAACCAAAAATGATGAATTTTTAACGAAAGAGTTGAATTTTCAAACAAGAAAACGAATTTTCTACCAAGAAGGTCAATGGTCTACCAAAGAAGACGAATTTTCAACAAAAAAGTTGAATTTTCGACTGAAAGAGATGACTTTAACAAAATAGCTGAATTTTTGACCTACAAAGATGAATTTTCAACCAGTTGAAATCAACGAAAAAAGATGAATTTTTAATAAAATAGTTCAATCCTGAGAGAAATAGATGAATTTTCAACAAAGAAGACTAATTTTCTACCCAAAAAGAAGAATTTTCAACAAAATTATTGAATTTCCAACTCAAAAAGATAAGTTTCTGAACCAAAAATTGAATCGTCAAATTTTGAGCTTAAAAACTAAATTTTCCACAAAGAAAAACGGATTTTCTACGAGTTGAATTCAATCAAAAAAGATGAATTTCTAACAAAATAGTTTACTTCTGAATCAAAAATATTATTTTTCAACAAAAAGATTAATTTTCTACCTTAAAAGACGAATTTTTAACAAAATACATTAATTTTCTACCAAATAATTAAATAGTCAACTTTTAAAGGATAAATTTTCAACTAGAAATGTAATAGTTTAATTTTCAGATAAACAACTTAATCCTTAACCAAAGAAAATACGAATTTTCAACAAAGTATTGTAAATTTTTAACCACAGGGGTGAATCTTTAAAAAAAAAGAGTTTTTAACAAAGTAAGTCAACGTTCAACCAAATATGATGAATTTTTAACTAACTAAATAAATTTTCAACCCTTAAAAATAAATTTTTCTACCAAGAAGATTAATGTTTTACCAAAAAAGACGAATTTTCAACAAAAAAGTTGAATTTTCGACCAAAGGAGATGACTTTACCAAAATAGCTGAATTTTTGACCTACAAAAATGAATTTTCAACCAGTTTAATTGAATAAAAAAAGATGAGTTTTCAACAAAATAGTTCAATTCTCAAACAAATAGATGAATTTCCAACAAAGAAGACTAATTTTCTATCCAAAAAGGAGAATTTCAAACAAAATAATTAAATTTTCAACTAAAAAAAAAATAAGTTTATAAACCAAGAATGGAATCGTCAAATTTTCGGCTCGAAAAATTAATTTTCAACAAAGCAAACGGATTTTTTACGAGTTGATTTCAACCTAAAAAGATGAATTTTTAACAAAACAGTTTAATCCTCAATCAAAAATATTATTTTTCAACAAAAAAGATTAATTTTCTACCCCAAAAGATGAATTTTCAACCAAGAATGAAATAGTTCAATTTTCAGATAAACAACTCAATCTTTAACCAAATAAAAAACGAATTTTCAACAAAATAGTTCAACCATAAAAGTTAATTTTCCACCAAGAAGCTAGATTTTCCAATAAATAGTTTAATGTTTAAACAAATTAATTAATTCTTAACCAAAAATGAAACGAATTTTCCACACAATATTTAAGTTTTCAACCAAAGAGATGAATCTTGAACCAAAAACGGATTTTTCACAAAGTAGTTCAACCTTCAGCCAATTAGTTGCATTTTTGGCCAAAAAGATGACTTTTCAACAAAATAGTTGCATTTCCAACAAATTAATTAAATTTTCAAATACAGTAGAATTTTTACCAAACGAGATGAATTCTAAACCAAAAATATAATAGCAGGCACTTCAACAAAAAAGTTAACTCTTAACGAAAAATATTTTGATTCTTTCTATTGAATTCTATTAATTCAGTTCGCATCTAAGCGAAAAAACGAGAAAAGGGGTAAAAGGGGAAGTTTCTTGAAAGCAGGGAGAAAATAAGAATTCTTTAAAAAAGGGAAAAAGAGAAGAATAGGGGAAAAAGTGTGAAGTCTAAAATAACAAAGTGATGTTCAAACTAATCAAGTTACACTCAACTCTGAATTTATGTCCAGTTTCGGGTAAGGCCTCGGTGGCCCTGACTCGGTTCCAAGAATTTCTAAGATGTAAACAGTCAGGGCCGTGTGAACCAGTATTCCCAACGCGAGGGCCACGCAGTACTGCGCATGCGTCGTGAATGGCGTCTGATTGGATGATTTTCGCTCGTTGTTTAATCCGCTAAAAATACATTTTTTGTTTATCATAAATAATGGCTTTTTAACTCACAGATTTATCCATCAGACCTAAATTAATTAATTTTGATTTAAAAAATCCAGAGTTGAGTGTATTATTGAACTGTACCTTTGCACTTTGCAGGGGCCATCTTGCGCGAGATTCGCCAACTTTTTTAAAATTTATCATCAGAAAATGTATTAAACGTTATCTAAATTTGTAACGTTACTTCCAATGCCCTTCCCCCTCCTAAGCCTGTTACAAACCGTAGTTTTTGGCGTGACCTCCTCCCCCCTCGAATTAGTAACGTAGTTTATGGACGGACCCTAAGGAATGTTTATATGTTCCAAAATTTCTGGAAATTGAAAAAAATAATTCCCAAAACTTTTCCAAAATTAAAATTTTTTTGTAGTTTCAGAAATTTAGTACCACACAAACGCTCCCTAAAGACTTTCAATTAATTTCTAAAATTTTCAACTCGATATCTCAATTCGTGTGGGCATAAGTTGTTGCGAAAAAAGTGTCGATAAAGTAGGAATCGGATAAGTATTGCATGACCTCAAGGCCATGCTATACTCACCCGATTCCTACCTTACCGACATTTTTTTTAAAGAAGTCACGTCCACACGGATAGAGATATCGAGTTGAAAATCTGGAATATTATATAAGAGGCACTAAGGAACGTTTATATGGTCCTAAATTTCTCGAAATCCAAACAAAATTTTCCAAAAATTCTCCAAAATTGAATTTTTTTGTAGTTTCAGAAATTTAAAACCATAAAAACGATCCTTAGTGCATTCTAACAAATTTTCGAAAATTTTAACTTGATATCTCAATTCGTATGAACGTAAGTTGTTGCGAAAAAAATGTCGGTAAAGTAGGAATCGGATAAGTATTACATGGCCTTAAAGCATCTTCTACAAAAATTTTCTTGCTGGAATAAGTCGAAGTTTTCTTTCTTGATAAGTAAATAAATGGACATGCCTCGTTTACGATGAACAATCGAAAGACTTCTCTAGCTCTTAAAATGTCGCGTTCCAAAGATAGAATTGAAAGTTTCTTATAAGGATATGCATTTTAATGCCTACCTAGTATTAAATATCTGGGAATTCCGAGAAAATGTTCACTAGTTTTTAGAGTAAAAAAGTATTATTGAAATAGTTGCAATATGACGACTGATTTCACCAACATTTCTTTTTAAGTAGAATTTAAGTCAGCAATAATTAAATTGATTCTCTAGTTAGTAGGTTAAAATATAAACATATGGAAATTTAAGCAACAATTATGTTGTAATATCGCAAAATTGCCTTTCCTTAAATACACTCATCTCGCGTAACTGTGCCGGCCTCGGGTCTGATCGGCACAGTAACGGGCGCTATTTAAATCTAGTTTCAACCGGATTTAAATCGACGAGTGAGTAAACACTCAGGACCGCATATATAGTCAAGGGACGCTTAGGGGGGAGACAGAAGCAGTCAAGCGAGAACAACCGTGAAGTCGGCACAGGAACGGGCGGCACAGTTACGTGAGATAGTGTATCTGAAATTCTGAATGTTCCGTCAATTAGTGGATTCTAAAAACATTACTGTTCTAACTTTATCGTAGGATCAAGTAGGTTATACGGAGAAAAATAGATATTAAAACAGAATATCTAGATATTAATAGAGTATCCGTAGATATTAAAAATAAAATTTTAATTGACAATATCCAAGATATTAAAGTGTAGAATCCAAGATATTGAACTGAAATATAACGAGATATTAAAATTTACTATGCAAAATATTGAACTAAAATATCTGAAATAATTTACATTACCTATACAAATATACATCTAGAAATCAGATAATTTTATGACAAATCGAACTATTAGTCAATTTTTTTAGTTTATTCTTTAATCGGGAATTTACAAAATATCTAGTAGAAATCCTTTCCAATCACTTCAAATGTCACTAACTTATTATCATATAAAATTTTGCAATTTTTATTAAGATCGATGTGAATTTTTTTTAAGAAGTTTAAAAATGAAAAATTCTAAATCTGTTCAAAATTAAACAATTTTCAACTTGAAACGTTAAAAATTGCAATCGTTCACAATTGTACTGAATCAAATCGAAAATCCTAATTGTTGAACATATGAACATTTTGGATTAAAGCTTTATAAATTATTTTTGATTTTCAAATAATTTCAAATTCATAGATTCAAACTTAGACAATACTTATAACACAAATTGAAAACGTTTCAAATATAAACACTTTCTAATTGTAGACTTGAAACAAATAATTTTTCAAAATTTGTCTGTTTGGTATTTTCTTTAGAATAGATAATTTTAAATAAAGCGCTCAAAACTCCCATATTTGAATATTTTTTTGATGATTCTGAATCGTTTAATTTTCCGATTGCTATATATTGTATTGTATTGTATTTTATTACTCTCCCTTTTACGGGTTTGAGGGCTCCGTTCCCTTTACATCATTTACAGTT
>JAUMHM010000049.1:1546165-1557734 GCA_032362435.1 Melikaiella ostensackeni
ATAAGGAGGCTGTTGGAAAGAATGGAAGTAGGGAACGAAATAGGGTCAGAACACTTCCCGGTTATTGCAACGTTTAATTGCTATATATTAAATTTCGAACGTTAAAATTTTAATTGTTCCGTTTTGTGGATTGTTCAATCCAAACAGAAATTGACGAATTTTGGAAATTCTAAACAATACTTGGACAATTCCTAATTTTAAACAATTTAAATTTCAATAATTCAACTCAGAAGGAATCTGTTAAAAAAAAGTTTTAGTTTTGCAATTGAAATTCTAATTTTAAAAATGTTCAGAACAAAAGGAAGTTTAGAATTATTTTATTTTGAATGCTTCCAATTTAGAATGATGTCATTTGGAACATTTTTTGGAATAATTATATTTTCGAGATTTAATATTGAAAATTCTTCAATTTTTATTGAACTAGGAGGGAAGAAGTTAGAGCTTTTAATTTTTTTCTGAATGGGAAAAGGGAATTTTTTTAATACATTTTAAATAAGTTAAAGGCGGACAAATTCTGTGCTTTTAACACTGTTTTTAAGATTAAATGAGCGAATTTTTTATTTTGAATTTTTTCTGAATTGTAAGAGCGGATTTTTTATTTTCAGCACTTTTTTTCTTTTCTTTTTCATCTGTTTTTTTTTTTGTTTTTTTCTGAGTTGGGAGAGGACATTTTTTAAAGACATTTAAAATAGGTTACAGTCATGAAAATTTTGTATATTTAATATATAAATTATTATATATATATTATATATAAATATATAATATATAAATTTTTGTCTTTCAACTATTTCCTGAATTAGAAAGGGAACATTTTATATTTATTAACATTTTTATTGAGCTTCAAGGGCGAAAATTTTAGTTTTAATTATTTTTGGAGTTGGAAAACGGCATATTTTTATTTTAAAATTTTTTATTGTAATTAAGTTTTGATTACTTTTAATTTAAACAATTTTAGTTATAAGGGCTTTAATAGTTTTCTGTCATGGCCGAGAAAAGTGGTTGTAAACCGGGAAATAGCAACGAATTTTTTTGTTGCATTTTATATATAAGATATTGAACTCAAATATCAGAAATGACGTATATACCTTTACATCTAGAAGTCAGATAATTTTATGACAAATCAAACTAATAGTGAATTTTTTGAGTTTACTAAAAATCGGGAAATGACAGGGAGTTTATTTTTTGATCGGGAATCAACAAATATTTAGCAGAAATATTTTCCAATCATTTCAGACGTGATTAACTTACTATCATATGAAATTATGCAATTTTTAGTAAGATAGATCCGATTTTATTTTTAAACTTCAAGGATAAAAAATTCAAAATCTGTTCAAAATTGAACAATTTTCAAATTGAAGCTTTAAAAATTGCAATCGTTCACAATCGAACTGATTCAAATCGGAAAATCCTAATTGTTAAATATATGTACATTTTGGATCCAAACTTTATAAATTATTTTCAATTTTTAAATAATTTCAAATTCAAAGATTCAAAAAATTAGACAATACTCACAAATTGAAAAAGTTTCAAATTGAACACTTCGTAATTGAAGACTTGAAACAAATAATCTTTAAAAAATTGTCTGTTTTTTTTTTAATAGACAATTTTAAATAAAGTACTCAAAACTCCAAAATTTGAATAATTTTTTTTAATAATTGTGAATTGTTTGAATTTCTGATTGCTATATTTCAAATTTCGATCGTTAAAATTGCAATTGTTCTATTTTGTAGATTGTTCAATCCTAACAGAAATTGATGGAATTTGGAAAGTATAAATCATACTTGAACTAAAAAATTTTAATTTAAATAATTTAACGTACAAAAGTTTTATTATAAAAAAAGTTTTAATTATACAATTGAAATTCTAATTTTAAAAATGTTCAATGTAAGAAAGTTTATAAGGAAGTTTAAAATCCTTTAATTTTAAATACTTCCAATTTAGAATGATGTCATTCGGAATATTTTTTGGAATAATTACATTTTCAAGGTTTATTATTGAAAATGCTTCAATTTTTTTTTTATCAAATGGGAAAATTTTTATTTTCAATTTTTTCTGAATTGTAAAAGCGGATCTTTTATTTTTAACACTTTTCTTTTTTTCTGATTTGGAGAAGGAAATATTTCAAAGACATTCAAAATGGGTTAGAGTCATGCAAATTTTGTATATTTATCATATTTCTTAAAATCAAAAAGGGCAATTTTTTGAACATTTTTATTGATTTGCAAGGGAGAGCATTTTGGTTTTTAGCTTTTAGCTGAATTGAATCATGGACATTTTTTATTTTTAACATTTTTATTGAGTCAAAAAGGAGGAATTTTTTACTTTAAACTATTTTCTGATCTGGAATAAGGACATTTTATATTTACTATATAACACTTTAATTGAGCTTCAAGGGAGGAAATTTTGGTTTTAATTATTTTCTGAGTCAGAAAAGGGCATATTTTTATTTTTAAATTTTTTATTGTAGTTAAGTTTTGAATACTTTTAATTTAAATGATTTTAGTTGTAATTGCTTTAATATTTTTCTATGATTACCTGGAAAAATGATTGTAAACCGGGAAATGACGAATTCTTTTGTTGCATTTTAGGCCTTTAACATATTGTTTGTTGCAAAAAAGATATTATATATAATGCTAAAATATCTATATATTATAGTTTGATATCCAAATTTTGAATATCTACTTTTCAATATCTCTTTTTCTCCGTATGGATTGAATAATTCCAATCAAGAGGAATTGATTAGGATAAAAGTGTTCAAATAAAGATATTCGAATATTAATGTTCAAATTGAATTTTGATGTTATGTTGTCGACTAGGAAAGTGAAATACTTTCTTCTCGATGTAGTGACATTTTTTTTATATACTTTTCAAAACCAAAATGGTTTTAATCTTTAGCTGTGAAAAAAAATGCCTCTTTACTTCCGCTGGGATTCGAACTCACGTCTTCAGATTGCCGATCTGGTGTTCTTTCCCACTAAGCTACGGAGTACAGCTAAAAGATTAAAATACAGTTTAAGATTGAAACACATTTTAAGTTTAAACCCATTTGGTTTTGACTAGTAGTTAAAAAAAATGACATTCCATCGACAAAAAGAATTCATGTTCAAACGTTGTTCAAAAAGTAGAAATACGAGTTCAAGTTCAATATAGAAATAAGAATCGATGTTTACGTGTTTTCGCACTTTGAGGGATTTAGAATTGCATCAGTTTTCCTCGATGAAAAATAATCTCTTCGATTTGTCATATAGGAAACATTTGAAATTGGAGCACACGTGAATTTTCTGCATCCGCTACAGAGCTTACGATATATTATAACTAGTACAATTCAAATTTTTCATACTTCCGTCACACAGATACCTACATGGAATCTCAACTTGGATTTACTTCAGTTCTATGCGTGACAGGAAATCCAAGACGATAGAGAGAATCCCGTATTCCACATTGTTCAGTAATTTAAATTTTATTCGTGGTTGCTCTAGTTTTTGCAGCTTCTTTTAATACTTTATTGAACAGTTTCAAATTCGAAAAATAAAGATTTTGAGAGTTTGCATTTATTGTCAATATGTGACTGAAAGTATTTTTATCCATCTAATAAATTGAATTTTATATAAAATAACGAAATCATATGAACAAATGTAATGAAAGTATTGTTTCCACTTAGAATATTCTAAACACACTGGAACCCCCATTTAACTGCTCTCTATTCACCGTGTTTGTAGAATTTCAGCTGGTTCGAATTCGATGATGAGGGAGTCCAAGGAGCTGACTTTTTACATCATAAAAATTCTTGGAAGAACCTTACGGTCATAGCAGGCCATACCCGAGACCGCCGTTAAACGGAGATTCCAGTGTAGTATAATAATTCTAAGAAATTAAATTTTATATCAATATTTATAGGTTCGTGTACTCCCTTCTTTGATTATAAAGTAGATCACGAGATAAATTCGTCGGGTCAGCCCTATTGTCCCCTATATTCAGCTTTGGTCCCTGAAGTACCCTATTTTCAAGATTTGGTCCCTATAGTACCCTATTTTCAGTCGATAGCCTATTTTTTTTAATTTTAAGTAAAATCAAAGTGTCTAAACGTTGCACTCTTTCGGTGTCACAAATATCTTGGAACTTCTTCTTTAGTATTCTTTAAGACCCTTAGGATCCTTTAGACCCATGATTGTATCTTAAGCTTAACAAAAATCATTTTCTTTAATTTTCCGGGAAGCCCATATGATTTTATCATGAAATCAGGGCTGCCACATAGTCATCCAAGTGACCTTTAGACACTTTTTAGTCACTTTTTCAAGATTTTTAAAGATAATCACTATAGTCACTTTTTTACATGAAAAAGTCACATCAGTCACTTTTCTCTCAATAAATTATCCCATCGGTTAACCACTTATTAATTTAGGTTTAAACCTATTTCTCAATTATTTTGAATTTCATTGGATTATTTTTAACTCACCCTAAATTCTTCGGAACTCCCAAGAAATCCACTGAATTCAATGAATATTTTTTGGATTTTTAATTTTTCTTTCACCCTAAAGACATTTACATTCACCTTGAATTCTTATGAATTTTATCAGATTCTCATTCATTAATTCTATTCAATTCAATTTGTTTGAACTCAATGGAACTTTTTTGGATTTAAAAAAATTTGTTTCATTCACTTGCATTATTTTCAGTTCATCTTGAATTAGTATAAACTTCATCGAATTCTCTTCAATCCACTTGAATTCTTCTAAATTCACTCTAATTTTACTGAAATCAATGGAATTTTTTTTTAAGTCACCCTCAATTCTTTTAAACTCAAATTGAATTCTTCGGCATTTCATCAAATTCTTTTGAATTCCCTTGAATTTTTCTAAATCCACTCCAAATTTAATGAATTCAAAAATATTTTTTAAATGGTTTTCAATTAACTTGAAGTTTTATAAATTTCATCGAATTCTTCTCATTTTCCTTGAATTCCTTTATATTCACTGGAATTCTATTTAATTCGTTGGTCTTTTTCTCATTTTTAAAAATATTTTTCTTCAATTCACTTAAATTCTGTTGAATCCGTCCTGAATTCTGTTCACTCCATTTTATTCAATTTGATGAAAAAAATTTTATTTTAAAAATTTTGTTTAATTCACGCAAATTCTTATGATTTTCATCAATCTTTTTGAATTTCTTTGAATTCTTCTAAATTCACTCCAATTTCACTGAAAACGATGGAATTTTTTTTCAATTCAACCTGAATTCTTCTAAACTCAACTTGAATTCTTAGGTATTTTATGAAATTCTTTTGAATTCACTTGAATTTTTCTAAATTCACTCCAAAGTGAATGAATTCAATGAATTTTAAAAATATTTTTGAATGGTTTTTAATTCAATTTTACTGAAATCGATGGAATTTTTTTATTTTCTTTTATTTTTCTTCAATTCTCTTAAATTCTGCTGAATTCGACCTGAATTCTGTTCACTCTCATCTTACTCAATTCGATAAACATTGTTTAAATTTTGGTTCAATTCACTCAAATTCTTATGGTTTCCATCAGTCTTTTTGAATTTCCTTGAATTCTTCTAAATTCCCTCCAATTTTACTGAGATCGATGGAATTTTTTTATTTTGTTTTTATTCACCATGAATTCTTTTAAACTCATCTTGAATTCTTAGGAATTTCATTAAATTTTTTTGAATTCACTTGAATTTTTCTAAATTCACATCAAATTTAATGAATTTAATGAATTTAAAAAAATTTTTTGAATGGTTTTTAATTCACTAGAATTTTTTCGAATTTCATCGAATTCTTCCCATTTTCCTTAAATTCTTCTAAAGTCACTGGAATTGTATTAAATTCATTGATTTTTTTTCTTCAATTTACTTGAATTCTGTTGAATTCGCCCTGAATTCTGTTCACTCCTATTTTACTCAATTCGATATCCCAAAAATTCATTTGTTTTTTTTGTTATTTTTCTTCAATTCACTTGAATTCTGTTGAATTCGCCCTGAATTCTGTTCACTCCTATTTTACTCAATTCGATAAAAAAAAATTATTTTCAAAATTTTGTTCAATTCACTGAAATTCTTATGAATTTCAACAGTTTTTTTGAATTCCTCTAAATTTGCTCCAATTTTACTGAAATCAATGAACTTTTAAAATTTTTTTTTATCCACCCTGAATTTTTTTTAACTCGAATTCTCAGGCGCTTCATCAGATTTTTACGAATTCTCTTAAATTTTTCTAAATTCACTCCAAATTCAATGAATTCAATGAATTTTTTTAATATTTTCGAATACAAGAATTTTCGACTGAAAGAAGGTAAATTGTTAACTATAATAGAATAGTTAAATTTCCAGTTAAAGAAATAAATTTTCAACCAAAAAGAAATTAATTTTCAACAAAATACATGAACTTTCAATTAAAACTATAATTTTCAACAGAGTAGTTGAATGTTTTATGAAAACAAATCAATTTTCAACGAAACAGTTGCATTTTTAACCAAAAAAGTTGAAGTTTCTACCAAAAGAGACGAATTATCAACAAAAGAGTTGAATTTCTAACCAAGAAAAATTTTCCAGTCAAGAGAGAAAAAAATTGTCAACCACATCGTTGAATTTTCAAGCCAAAAAAGGAATCCTTTACAAAACTGTTGAATTTTAAACCCGAAAATAGGAATTTTCTACAAAAAACTGGAGTAGTTAGATTTTCATTTAAGAAAATTAATTTTTAATTTAAAAAAAAAATATTCAAGTCTGTAAATTAATTTTATTTTATTTCTAAAAGTATATCTTTAGATTTACGTAGTCGAAACATAATGATTTTTTGTCAAAAAAAATTTAGGAACGTTCTTGGAACGCTCAGGTTTGAATGAGCATGTAGACGGTCATTCATGGCATAACAAATAACACTCAAAAAATCATGAGAATTCATGACAGGCAATTGATCTTAAGAATCGAATCATTCTGATGCTCAATTTGTTGATCAAACAAAAAATCCTAAACTTGTAATTTGTAATTTGTACGAAAGCGTTGCATATCATTTTGAACCAATTTCGGGATCAAATTGATGAACCGGACTGTGATTTATCTATTTTCCATTCTTTTAGCATCTTTAAATTTTCCTAATGTACTCGTATTTTGATCAGTAAGAAGTCTTTAAAAAAGTACCATATGAGCGTCAAAAAAGTACCCTTTGCACCCTATTTTTTATCCCATAGGGACTGTGAGGCCGGCTATTTAGAAGAAGCGGGAAGAAGGTGCCAATTCGGAAAAAATGGCAAGAACATGCCTATTCAGAAACCCGAATTTAACTTGGTAGCACTGGCAGTATTTTGAAAAAATCATTTAAAAAATGATTTTCTCTTCCTCCATTATGTCGCGCAAAATACACTTGATCATCAAGATAAGAAGATTTAATCGAAGAACATAATGGAGTAAGAGAAAATTATTTCTAAAATGATTTTCTCAAGTACTGCCAGTGCTGCATACTTAAATTTGGCTAACAATACTTCATTTCTGAATAGGCACATTCTTGCCACTTTTTCGGAATTGGCACCTTCTTCCTTCTTCTTCTGAATAGGCATAATATTTCGCTAACCCGACGAATTATTAAACAAGCATCGCCTATATCGACTGCTCCTATTTAAAAAGCAATAAATCGTCATAGCTGCCAATAACAGCATAAACCACCATCTGCGTCAGTAAAAACGCAACTCACGATCAGCGTTAATATTCATGTTATTCGTTATTGCTGTCAATAAGAACGTAACTTCATTTTTAATGTTCTTGAGTTTGATGTGCATGTAATTCAGCTAAATGATGCACATGATATGAATAACATGATAACTGAAGATACGTTCTTATACTTCTTATTGACGACAATAAAAACGCAGATGGTGGTTTATGTTGTTATTGGCAACCATGATGATTTATTGCTTTTTAAATGAGAGCAGTTAATATTTTATGAAATATGAAATTAATGAGTTGTAAATTTTACACAACTTTTTTGACAATCTTCTACAATTTTCTGTGTATTTCTTCTTATAAATATTGTGCTGTCAATTTTAGAATTACTTCGAGTAGGTTTATGGTATGTCCAAAATTGATGTGTTAATATTTCGACACTTTTCTTTGTATATATCAATATTCTATGGATCTATGGAGTTCAGTATAGTGCATAATATTGTCATGTTGACATATAGGTAGATAGGAAAATTGTTCTTAGAAGGAAAATAGGAGCAGACCAAAAGTAATAATTATAAGTAAATGATGTTCGTGTCAATAAATCTATGTAAGTATTCCGTTTCAAAAAATGTTTATACTTTTTAATAACCACCATCCTAAAAATTATGCGATTCTAAAATATGTTTTAAAAGATATTGCAAATTCACGTTTTAAGTAGAAAGTAATTTAATTTGATTTGAAAGGAGAGATAATTTTATTATTATAAGTGTGACTAATGAGGTGATTTTTATGTTAAGAGAGTTAATTGTTATTAATTTCCAACTTGTTTCCAATAACACTCTTAGTTCTTTTGTGCATGTGCTAGCAAGTTTGGTGTTCTCCCAGTAACTTTGTACTCAGTGTGATGTAAATAATTTGTGCATTTTTATGTAATTAAGTCATCATAATCATGTAATCGAATATTCTTTCTTCGGCAAATTAAACATTTGAAATTTGTTGAATCTATAAGTATTATAGAAAAATACACTTTGAAAACACATTTGAATGTAATGCTTCCAGGCAAAATTATACTATATCATCATGCACAGTAGTTATCATATAATTCGCTTCAACCACTGCATGTTATAAACGAAAATATAAATGTATTTTTTTCAATTGTTGAAATTAATTTTTGAGCAAAAAAATAAAATAATACATTATTTTAGACGGTAATCACGCTATTAAAACTAAACTCACTCTATGTATAATTTTTAAAAAATTAAAATTCTTCTCTAAACGCTCGGTTTTCGGATTTTATTTCTCAAATTACTTGTATTTGATGCCGGGCAACAGCAAAAAAAAGTTTTAACCTAGTATTGTAAAATAAAATCCGAGAACTGAACGTTTGGAGGAAAATTAAAATTCATTTAATCAAAACTTTTTTTTTGTAAATTTAATAAATTTTTTAAAATGGCAGTCTTCCGGTAGGGATATTAACATGACACTTTTTTGCTGTTGTCCGATATCAAATATGTACAAATAATTTGTGAAGTAAAATCCGAGAACTGAGCGTATCGAGAAAATTAGAATTTTTTAATTTTAACAATTTTCTTCAATAAATTTATTTAATGGCACTCTTCCGGTAGGGATTTTGAAATGAAACTTTTTTTTTGCTGTTGTTCGACATCAAATATGGACAAGTTATTTGTGAAATAAAATCTAAAAACCGAGAGTTCAGGGGGAAATTAGAATTTTTCAAATTTCAATACATTTTTTTTTTAATTTTATACATTTTTTTAAATAGCAGTCTTCCGGTAGGGATATTGGGATGAAACTTCTGTTGGTGTTGCCCTAAATCAAATATCAGTAATTTTTGAAATGAACTCCGAGAACCGAGTATTTAGAGATATATTAGTTTTTTTTATTTTAATAATTTTTTTTCATTTAATAAACTTTTTCAAATGGCAATCTTCTGGAAGGGAAATTCAGATAAAACTTTATTTGCTGTTCGGCATCAAATACAAGTAATAGGGCGAAGTGGAAATGCTAAAATTAATCAAATCGTTTTGACACAGTGAATAAAATTTGTAGGTTGGCATGCGAAAAAAGTAGAAAAAAAATTTGAAATCGGTTAACATCTTCTGTTTGGTTTTTGAATTTGTAAATTAATAAATTTTTTTAATTAAAATAAAATACCTACCTATAATAACATTCTTTGGTTCAAGCTGAAGAAATTTTAAATTCGACATATTCAACTTTTTCCAAAATATGTGCATATGACTCAATCCAAGAAAACATCTTTTTTCCACATTTTCAAAAATTCTAAATTGAGCGAGAAATTGTTTTTTGAATTTATAATTTTTTATTGTTGTTCACTTATAAAAACTAAACATATAACAAATTTGCCATAATTTTCAAACCAATAGGAAATTTTGTTTGAATTTTCGAATCCAAAAACCGAACAGAAGATATTAACCGATTTCAAAAAAAAATTTCTACTTTTTTCGGATGCCAACCCACAAACTTTTTTCACTGAGCCGTAAAGATTGGATTAATTTCAGCATTTTCACTCAGCCTTAACAAGTAATTTGAAAAATAAAATCGCAGTTAATGAAGATGTAGTTATCGTACCGAGCCTACAGTCTAAAATAATTTATTACTTTATTTAATTGCTAAAAAGTTTATTTGAGTAATTTAAGAAGAAGAATATTTTCGTTTATAAACGTTGCAAACTTCACTTACGTCTGCATGATCTACTTAAAACACATTAAAATAAATTCTAAAGTAATTATCCTATTATGATGTTTTGAATGAGTAAAATTGGTAGAATGCCTCTGATGTTTATCATCAACGGTTTCAAAGGGAAAACTCAAGTCATCGATTTTCCTCATTTTTTGTTATTTTGCAGTGTTTCGGGTACTAAACAGCGGTGGCCAAGCGATTTTGCAAAATTTTAAATTTTCCAAAAGTTATTAACATTTAAAATTTAGGACATTTTTAAAAAGATTTTCCATCTCTCTACTATATCTAATGTTCTTACAAAAAAATGTCCTGATACAAACACACACAAAAAAATTGAATTTTAAGAAAATTTCAAAAAAATTACAAATTGTAAATTTTCAATTGTTTTTTAAAAAAACAATTCTTAATTATTGTTTTTTAACCTGAGGGAGATCATCGATTTTTTGAATAATAATATTCAAAGCCTTTTCAAGTTGACATTAAAATACAAAAGTTGTGTTCTTTATTTTCGAGAAAAAAATTGTCAATCTTTTTAACTCGGGGAGTTTAATATCGAAGGCAAAACTCAAGTCATCAATTTGGCTCATTTTTGGTTGTTTTGTGCCAAACGATTTTGAAAATTCTTCAAAAGTTATGAACAATTGAAAATTTAGGACCTTTTGTTTTTAAGATTTTTTTTATCTCTGTATCAGTTGGTCTTACAAAAAATGTCCTTACATAATCTCACGCAAAACATATGGAAATTTAAGAAAATTAAAAGAATTCACAAATTGTAAATTGTAAATTGTTTATTTTATAAAAACAATTTTTAATTGTTTTTCAATCCGAAGGAGATTTTCGATTTTTTTAATAATAATATTTAAAGCCTTTTTAAGCTGAAATTAAAATATAAAAGTTGTGTTTTTTTTTTATTTTGAAGAAAGAGACACCTGGAGTGTCAGATCCAATACTCCAGGCAATTAGCCCCTTCAAACCATTATTATTATTATTATTATTATAAACAATTATATATCTCAGACTTAAGGTGGTTACAGCCCAATATGTCGAAAGCACTTTTTGAGTTGGATATTTGTACCAAACTGAATATATTGGTATTATTATTATTGAATAAAAATTATATCTCAGACTTAAGATGGTTACAGCCCAATATGCCGAAGGCACTTTTTTTTTAGTTGGATATTTGTAC
>JAUMHM010000049.1:1557834-1574254 GCA_032362435.1 Melikaiella ostensackeni
GGCCAGTGCGAAGCAACTCCAGAAACTGTTCTTATATTGGAGTTCGAGTATATCTGAAAAGTGTTGCTGAATGCATTGTCAGCACTCTTCAATAACCGTTCTTCTTGCGCCCGAGCGCTCTAGTCAGAAAGTTAAAAATTTTGATAATTTTTTTCTCGGAAATAACTAAAAACACAACTTTTATATTTTAATGTCAACTTGATAAGGCTTTAGATATTATTATATAAAAAAAAAGAAAAAATCTATGATCTCCTTCAGGTTGAAAAATAACGATTAAAAATTGTTTTTTAAATAAACAATTTACCCTTCACAATTTGTAATTTCTTTTAATTTTCTTAAAATTCAATATGTTCTGCGTGAGTTTCTATTAGCTCATTTTTTTGTAGGACCAATAAATACAGAGATTAAAAATCTTAAAAACGAAGGGTTTTAAATTTTCAGTTGAGCCACTTCCGATCAAAAGGGGATACGCATGGATTCAGCCGGAAGTATTGTCCTTAAAGTCAATTTTAAAATTGTTTGCATTTTGATTTTAAGGACTGATACTTGTAGAGAATTTTAAGGCGCATATTTTTTTTCCCCTTTGCAAAAATTATGAGGTTTTGTAGTTTTCAAAGTAATTGATAGAAAGTAGGTTTTTCGAATACAAACAAATTTCAATATTTTTTCACTTCAACTCGCGCTAACTTAGCCAATTTCAAGAATTTTTTGATTTTATTAATACTCAATTACGTGTCTAAGTTTTCTGAAACTATATGAGGAAGAAAAACGTAAATATTTTAATGAACAAAAAAGTTGTTAATTTTTTTTGAGACTTTACAAAAATCGTGAATTTCAAGCTTCAAGCGTTTCGTTTATCGAGCGAATTTTAAGCAACGGCAAACCTCTAGTGAGAAAGTTGTTGATTATGGTTCAAAGAAGTTTTCTAGAACATTTTAGCTCAATCGGATTAATGGTTATGAAACTATGGACGTTTTGAATTGCAAGCTGCAGTATTAACGCTGCCCGATGCACGTGCCTCCTCGGTTACAAGCGTGTTGCAGCGGAAGGCTAAGCGGAGGTTGGGCCCCAGAGAACTGGGGTAGGACTATGGTCCGAGGGTATACCCGTTCCCAACTATTCTGATCCGCTCCTTACGCACGATGCGCTTGTATGAAGATACTTATGGATATTAAGCAGGAGGCGGAAGGAAAAGGTAGGGTGAAGAACTCTGTTCCCCGTGCGGATGATATAAAAGATATCATCCAGCTGCTTAGAGAACAAAGCACTAGAACTGGCCTGTTAGGCAAAGCCCTGCAGGTCATTAAAGATGCGATGCTGCGGAACAACCCAGCACCTGTTAAGTCGAGTGTAGAAGAGGCATCTGAACTATTCGGGAGCTTTCTTCACACTCATAAGTGCTTAGTAAAGAGCGGCGAGGGTGCCAGTAAGATGCTGGAATCTCAGCCGGAACGGAGGAAAATCTTGGAGATCCACAGACCCCGATCGGTCTCATTGGATGGTACACTGGTGGGCCGGTCAAAGGGGGCTAAGAGACAAGCCTTGAGCACTCCCAAAGACTGAACATCCAAGAAGGGAAAAGGCGATGCGCAGCCTTCTATTTTCGCCGAGGCCGTCGGGGACCAGCCCTCCAATAAAGGGGGGAATTGGTAGTTGGTGGTAGTGAGGGAGAAAAAAAAGAGAAAGAAAAAGGAAAAAAGAAGAGGAAGTCTCACCGAGAAGGAAGGCGAAAAAAGAAGCAGCCGAAGCGCTCCTCAGCCGCAAGATGCGGCGACGCCATCGGGGTGTCGGCAAAGGATGGCCAGTCCTATGCCGACATTCTGAGGGATATGAAGGCGAAAGTTGACCCCTCGATGGCGGGACTTGAGGTTCTGTCTATCAGGAGGCCAAGGAGGGAGGAGATCCTCCTTGTCCTCAAGAAAGGAGGAGACATACCGGCCTTCAAAAAGGAGCTGGAACAGGCTATCGTAAAAAGGCCGTAGTAGGAGCCATGGTCACAACGAGGTCCATTGAAATCAGGGACCTCGATGAAACGGTCACCGGAGATGAGGTAAAGGCAGCCCTCTGTGAAGCACTAGGCAAAGCCGACCTGGAGAGGCCCTGCAGACTCTACCCTCGCTTCGGCGGGTCGAGGGCTGCAGTGGTCGAGCTGACTGAAGCGGACGCCGAAAGTGTACTTCGGATAGGAAGATTGAATGTCGGATGGGCACGCTGCCACATCCGAGAGCACGCTGAGGTTGCCCGGTGATTCTTGTGCCTCGGCTATGGCCATGTGTCGCGAGGCTGCAAAAACCCCGACAGGAAAGATTCCTGATGGAGGTACGGCGTAGCAAATCACGTGGCCAAAGACGGCAAGAGTCCGCCGAGGTGCTTAACATGCACAGACACGGGCGCGAAGGAGGTCGGCTATGTCGCGGGTGCGTGTCCAGTGTCCCGAGAGGAACTTAATAGGTTGAGAGGTAGGAGATAAAGTTCCTAGAGCTCAACCTGGGGAGGGAAAGGGATGCCCAGAACCTCCTGATGCAGACGGCCAGGGAGAGGGGGGCATATGTGCTGCTTGTTAGTGAGCAATACAAGAAGCCCGAAAACTCCACTTGGTTCCAGGACGCATCGGAGAGGGCAAGGATCCATGTCTGCAACCCCGATTTATCTACCGGGGACTATTTGGAGACCGACAAGGGGTTTGTTTGAGCAGAGATGGCAGGTGTACGTGTTTACAGCTGCTGTTTCTTCTCAAACAACCGTTTTGAGGTTTTCGTATCACAGATTCTCGCTCTAGAGGAAAGCCTTAAGGAAGCCGTCGGGCCAGTACTTATTGCCGGTGACTTCAGTAAGTCGCTATCTCACTATAATCTCACTATAACGTCACCCCGACTAGCGTCAAAAATAAGCGACTGGCCGATTCTCGAGGTGACAACCTTGAGTGATCTCCGGTGCATCGAGTTCAGTATAAAGGAAAGGCACAAAAAATTAGTGTAAAGAAGCGGCAGCAGGAGAAACCGCGCTCCATTGACGAGCTTGGTTGGGTTGGTCCCGCAGAGAAGATGGAGGACTCGGTGCAGGCGGAGAAATGGAAAGTAATTGCTGGATGCGATCACTCGATGTCGCGCCAGGGGCACAAAAGAGTCAAGAACTCCATGTACTGGTGGAACGACACACTGTCGGGCCTACGCAGCGAATGCAACGCGGCAAGATGGAGATACACCCGTTCCAAGGGTGACCCGCTGCTGCGAGAGGCATGGAAGAACGCTAAGACAGCACTAAAGAAGGCCATCAGGAGGAGCCAACTTCAGTGTTAGAAGGACCTGATTAGGCAAGTCGAGAAGGACCCATGGGGTCCAGCTTATGAAATGGTCACCAAAAAATTGGTGACTAGGCGAAAGACCCCCGGCTTGGACAACCCTGAGAAGGTTAGGAAAATCATACGGTGCCTGTTTCCCTTGCGGAATTATTCCCGCGAAAGGACTGGAGTTCCTGCGTGGTCCTGTCTGAGGAGTTTTTCACTCTCGAGGAACCACAGAAGGCAGTGCTAAGGTTGAAGGTTAGTAAGACGCCGGGCATGGACAGGATACCAAACGAGATCCTCAAACAAGTGATAAGGTTTTACCCAGAGATGCTTTTAAAGACTTTCAACTCCTGCTTGCGAAAGGGAAGGTTCTTCGGCAATTGGAAGAAGCAGATGCTGGTCCTTTTCAGAAAGGGAGAGAAACATCTAGATAAGGCCTCATCCTTCAGACCAATACGCCTGTTGGATACAGTGGGGAAGCTTCCGGAGGACATGATTCTACAGAGACTTCAGAGTCATATGCAAGGAGAAAATGCTTTATCGGAAAGCCAGTTCGGCTTTCGAAAAGGCAGGTACACAGTAGACGCTATACAGGCGGTAATGGACATTGCAAAGAAGGCATAAATGGGAACTGGTAAGCAAAATGATTCTGCGCTTTGGTCAGCATTGACACACGCAATGACAGGTGGGTGGTCTACGAGAGCGATACATGGAGCCTCGAAGAAGAGATGACATGTGGTGTCCCTCAGGGATCACGGCTAGGTCCATTCGTCTGAAACGTCATGTACGACGATTTTCTGCGCATGGACCTGCCAGCGGGTACGAAGATCATCACCTTCGCGGATGACGCACTTGTTGTATGTACCGCTGATGACCCGAGGATCCTGGAGCTGAGGATCAATGAGAGTCTGAGGCGAGTGAGGCGCTGGCTGGATACCAAAGCCTAGGGATGACCCTAGAAAAGGCCGAGGCACTACTCGTCACGGACAAGAGATCCTTTTACCTACCGAAGATTGTTCTAGGCGGACTCGGAGTCAAGTGGAGCAAGAGCCTGAAGTACCTGGGAGTGTCTCTGGATAAGAGGTTGAACTTTCAGGAACACCTCAGAATCGCAGCCACCAAAGCCATATAGTGTGAGGGTAATCTATCTCGGATTGTGCCTAACATTGGCGGACCCAGGGAAGCGAAAAGAAGGCTGGTGGCGAGTGTGATTTTATCAAATCTGCTTTACGCAGCTCCAGTGTGTGCTGCGGCTCTAGAGAACCGCCCCATCACGCAAATTCTGTCTTCAGCGCAGAGAGGCGTAACGTTGAGAGTAATCTCAGCGTACCGAACGGCGTCAACGAGCGCCGTGTCGATCCTGGCGAGCGTACCGCTAATAGATTTATTGGCGAGGGAAAGGCAAGAGGCCTACCTGCTCCGTAAGGAGCTTGCCCGCAACAACAACCAGTAGGTGAGCGCTTGCGAAAAGAGGCATCCGAAAGGAAGCAAGACACAGGCTCGTTGAGAGATGGCAAGAGAGATGGCACGAGGAACCAACAGGGAGACGGACTTATCGTCTAATCCCGGAGTTTCCTACCTGGCTCGAGAGGTCGCCCGGGGAACTAGGCTTCTATTTGATGCAGGCGCTGACGAAGCACGGTTGTTTCAATGCGTACCTGAAGCGCTTTAGGAGGAAAGACGAAGAGGAGTGTGGTTATTGCGGAGCCCCTGAGGGCGACGCGGAACACACCCTCTTCGCCTGTGACCATTGGAGCGAGACAGGCGCGAGCGGTTGTGGGGCCGTGGGAGCTCAGCTCTTTTCCGAAACACTCGTTCCGCAAATACTAGAGTCTGAGAAGTTCTAGAAGCACATTGAGTATGCCTCGACCCGTCTTAGGAGAACCAGGAACTACGTCTATAAAAGAAATCGCCCTTTTACCTCCTCCTAAAAAAAAAACCTATCTCAATAATAATACTTTTGCAGCTGTTCTAAAAATAATTCATGCACTGTTTCTTTGGTATACTTATAGTATATTTTAGAAGAGAACTACAAACGGTTGCTATTATTTCTTTTGGTTTCCGACTTGACCTTCGTATCGTCCGCTGCAACAAGTTCGCAACCGAGGAGGCACTTGCATCGGGCAGCGTTAAGATTGACGCTTGCAATTTAAAACATTCATAGTTTTTAAATCATTAATCCGATTGAGCAAAAACTTTCCAGAAAACTTTTTTGAACCTTAGTCAACGACTTTCTCACTGGAAGTTTGCTGTTGCTTGATAAACGAAGCGCTTAAATTTTGAAATTCATGATTTTTGCAAAGTCTTAAAATAAAATTGATAACTTTTTTGTTTAACAAAGTATTTACGTTTTTCTTTTTAATATAGTCTCAGAAGACTTAAATACGTAATTAAGTATTAATAAAATCGAAAAATTCTATAAATTGGTAAGTTAGCGCGAGTTGAATTCAAAAATGATTGAAATTTTTTTGTTTCCGAAAAATCTACTTTTTGCCGATTACTTCAATAAGCACACAACCTACAAATTTTTGCAAGAGGAAAAGAAGATGCGCCTTGAAATTCTTTACAAGTATCAGACCTTAAAATTCGAATTCGAACGGTTTTCAAAATTGACTTTCAGGATAATACATCGGCTCAATTGTTAATAACTTTCGAAAAATTGAGAATATTGAAAAATCGTTAAGCACCACTGTTGAGTACCCTGTACACTACAAAACAATCAAAAATGAGCAAAATCGATGACTTGAGTTTTGCCTTTGACATGGAACGTCCAAAAAATATAGACTCCTCAATTTTTTCAGAAATTTTAGTGAATAACTCAGTAGGAAAAAACGTCTAAAATATGAGACTAAAGACATTTTAAAGATTAAGGTTTCGTGCATATTACTGAATATCTTTGAAAATTTTCAGCCCATAAGTAATTTTGTTATGATGAGTGAAAGCTTGAAATGTATCATTTTCTTACGATCATTTCAGAATGCCCAACTTTGAGTGGCTTCTGCTCCCTCAAATCGAAATAAAAAAATCTGTCAAAAATTAACGATTTTCATTGATCCTTTCTATGCACAATGGTGCAAGCCAAAGGCCAAAATAATGATTCTTCATTAAGTTAATAAAAAAAGATTAGTAAGGCATTATCTTCGAGACTAACTAACGTACAGATATCATTCTTGAATGAAATTGCTGATTTTTGGCGACCGAAAATATTGATTGTATTGTTAAACAATAATCATTAGAAGGTGTGTTTTAATGTTTGAAAAATTATTTTCTCATTCGTTAAATACAAAGAACTACTGGAACTTTTTTGTTACTTTTTCCAGTAAACTGAATAAAAAATTGATCGAACTAACAAATTTTCGTTTTTTAAAAATTAAAAATTAAAATTAAAACATTGAAGAAATCCCTAACGAATATACTTTACCTAAAATGAAGAAAGAAATCAATCAATAGAGCATAAATTGACTATAGCTACTCGTTATCGAAAAAATCGGCTTTCTTCAACAAAAAATCTTATGAATTGAAGTGTTTATTTATTAAATTCTCATATAAAATTGTGTAAATATAAAATTTTTAACACTTGTTTTTAATGCAAATTTCAATTGTTGAAAATTGAACAAAATTGAAAATTGAATTTACAACAGCTAAATTTTGAACAGTTGAATTTCAATTAATTTGCATTAGGATGAAAATTAATGGGAAAAAACAATACATTTTTAATAGTTTTCAATCATTTGAAGGGACTTCAAAGGATTTTAAAGATTTTAGGGTAATATTTCAAATCCTTTGAAATCATAATGAATTCAAAATTCATCCATTTAAAATTCAATTTTGAATTAAAAAATTCAATTAAAAAATTTGGAAAAAGCCGATTTTTTCGAAAACGAGACGCTGTTTTTTTCTTGAATTTTCAACAGTTAACAATTTTTTTTTTTGGTTAAAGATTAATCATTTTAGTTGAATTTCGTCTTTTTTGTTTCAAGATTCATCTCTTCTGGTTAAAATTAAAAAATCTTATTATTTGGTTGGGAGTTCAATTATTTTGTTTAAAATGCAACAATTTTGTAAAAAAGTCATCCTTTTTTTATGAAAAATTCGTATTTTCTGTTAAAAGTTCAACTATTTTAATTTAGAATTGATTTTGTTTTTACTTCAATTTTCAACAATTGAAAAATCAACTGTTTAAAATTAAATTTTAAATTGTCTTATATTTTTAATTGCTGAATTTTCAACAGTTGAAAATTCAAGAAAAGAGCGCATTTTTTGTTAAAAACAAGTGTCAAAAATGTTATATTAACATATTTTATATGAGGATATATTAAATAAATATTTCAATCCATAAAATAAACATTTTTTAAAGACGACATTTCAAGGAAACAGATGAAATTTCAAGGAAAAACACGAATTTTTAAACCAAAAAGACGAAATTCAACTAAACTGACGATTTTTCAAACAAAAGAAATCAATTGTTAACTATTGAAAATTAAAGAAAATTGAATTTTTAAGAGTTGAATTCTGAACTTTTTTCTGTTCTCGACAGTTGAAATTCAACTGTTAACAAATCAGCTGTTAAAAATTCAACTGCTGAAAATTTAATTGTTGAAAATTCAATTTTCAATTTTCTTCAATTTTGAAGACTTGAATTCTGTATTAAAAATAAGTATTGAAAATGTTAAATTTACATAATTTTACATGAAAATTGAATAAATAAACATTTTAATCCATCAAAAAAGTTTGTGAATAAAGCTGATTTAAGAAACCCATCGACTGTTCTATTTTGATTGATTTCTTTCTTTTTGGTTTGGATAGAGTGGTTTTCCTAGGCATACATTTCTTTCGTGTTTTATTTTTTTTATTTAAAAAAACTGAATTTTGTTGGACGATCAATTTTTTATATCACTCTATTGAAAAAAGTAGGTAGCAAGAAAGCAGCTTTACATTTAAAAAAGTAACAAAAAAGTAGCCTTGCCTAAAAAAGTATCAAGAAAGTGAAAAAAGTTTGTAACTTCGAATCCTGCCTAAGAGATTAATAATGTTAATCCAAAAAATGTTTGTTTTTGAATTCATCTTAAACATTTTTAGTGACAACATACATACAGAATTTCATAAACTTCAACTTTAGTTTTTCGTAAATTCCCTGACCCTTTCGAGTTTCCCTTGACCAATTTTAAATTCCTTATCTTTTCCTGACTTTCTGGAATTCCCCGACCTGTAGCAACCCTGATGAAACCTTAATCTTTAAAATGTATTTTGGTTCAAATTTCAGGAATTTTTTCCTGCTGAGTTATTCACTAAAATCTCTGGAAAAATTGAGGGCTCTATATTTTTTGGACGGAGAGTACTATCATTCCTCATCAATGAGTTTCGAGTTAAAGAATCGAATTTGGTAAGCCTTAATTCTGATTGCAGTCCGATCCTGCTCATGACGAGTTACCAAATGGAGTCTAACCAGGATGGGACCTTTTTTCCAACATGTGCAACCGCAGCGGATTCAGCTTGGACAGAGACTTTTTTCCTGACCACCATAATTGTCTTCTTCACCATTCCTTTTGTGATCCTTCTTGTCCTCTATACAGTGATAGCTCGACATCTGATGGCAAATCCGGCAATTAGTCGGGGACCAGCAAATAATCTGCTCAAACATCGCAAACAAGTGGTCCTGATGCTGGGAACGGTGGTCCTCTGTTTTTTCATCTGCCTACTACCCTTCAGAGCATTGACCTTCTTTATCATAGTCGCCCCAAGACAAACCATAGTTGCCCTCGGTTGGGAGGGTTACTACTGTGTTATCTATTTTTGCCGGGTGATGCTCTACCTCAACTCGGCAATCAATCCCATCCTCTACAACCTTATGTCCACCAAGTTTAGGGATGGATTTCTGAGGCTCTGTGGACTTTCTAGGCCTAAGGTGAAAAGAAAAAAGGAGAGCTCCGGTCGCACAACTGGTAGCACTACTGGCACTACTGGTAGCAGCAACCAGTCGGATTACTGGAGGAGGTACAGCAGTCATAAAAGTTGTAGCGTTAAGGTCCCCGACGTTCCACCTGATAAGCAAATGAAACTGCCGCTCTTGTCGGCCGTTACCGGAAGTATTATTGGCAAAAAACAGGAGAGTTATGTATGAGACTTGCAGGAGCCTGTTACCGGTTTTGTTCCAACTGCAGTGGGAAGTTTGACCCGGGCAAATAATATTGACTAGTTCGAAGCTTCAGCAAACTTGTGGGGTTGTAAGCACAGTAAAAATAATGTTCAAAATGATACGCGAATCAATATCATTTTAATGCGCAACAAAAATGATACCGAAATCAAGAGCGTTTTGATCGGCTGGAATGAATGATCGATTTTTGAGATTATAATGATCTGATTCGAGGTCATGTATCAAGTCAAGCCAAGATGGCCGACCTTATTGGAGTACTTACAACGGGAGAACGCCAATTGTGAATTTTAGTTTCGGTTCATAATTTTTTTAATGAAAGCTCATTACTTAAGTATTAATGTCCCCAAGCAGTAATATGCGTTTCTTCGCCGTTTTCGAGAAAATCGACTTTGAAATATTGGCCACACGCCAAACACAGTTTCGCGAAAACACTTCCGATCGGCCGATAGCTCAGGCAATAGCGTGTCGTCTTCATAGCCGCTAGGTTTCGCGTTCGATTCTCGCTGCCTACTTTTTTTATTATTTATTAAAATGTTTATAAATATAACTTCTTTCAATAATCTTTATAGTTATGCTAGTAGTAATTTTTTTAGTTCCCTTTTTTCACGGAAAAACTGACTTTTTTAAACTTTATCTTATTTTTCGCGTACAAATTTATTTTCTATGAATGTTACGAACTGTCTACCGTTGCGGAATTTTCCGTAAAATCAGCCCCTTTCCGGATCGTTCAGGGTTGAATTTACGGAATTCTCCGTAACTCTAGCCCTAGCACGATACTTGACCGGGTTAGTCTTACAAAAAATTCCGTAACGCTAGTCCGTGCCTAAAAGTTATTAGTTTTTTCTTTATGTTTACCAATTATATTTAAAATTAGAAGTATGGACCAGGTTTTTTAAACGAAAAATTGTATTTTTAATCAAAATTTTCAAACAGAACAGTGACTCATTAAAGAAATATTTGCTTCCTGGAATATAATATATATTTTTCAAGTTTTTCCATGCGAACAACTACAAATAAAACACAATATTAAAAATAACATTCAATTGCGTACAAATATTTTTTTGTTGAGTCACATTTCTGTTTGAAAATTCAGATTAAAAATACAATTTTTCGTTTAAAAAACCTCGTTCATATTTTTAGTTTTGAATATAATTGGCAAGGAATATGAAAAAAATTTATAGCATTCATTTATTTGCGAAAAACATGATAAACTTTAAGAAAGTCAGTTTTTCCGTGAAAGAAGGCATTAAGAAATCATTATTTGTATAACTTTTGAAGATTATTGAAGGCAAATATATTTGTAAATATTTTAATTATTAAAAAAGAAATAAATAAAAAAAGTGCGCGAAGCAAGAATCGAACACGTAACCTTTCGGCTATAAAGTTGAAGCGCTACTACCTGAGCAGCTGAGCTACCGGCCGATCGGACGTGTTTTTCGCCAATCTGTATTTAGCGTACAGCGTACAGCTGTGTAGTTGTCACTTGCGCGCGTTTAGACAAAATATTTAGATTGTGACATCCGCGCCAAAAACTAGCGGCCATTTTGTTTAGTCTGACAGAAGACCCTGAAAGCAGATCAAAATAATTCCAATGAACCGATCGTTATGATCTCGAGAGTCAAATGATCGCTGGAGAAAAATGCTCTGCAACAAAAATGATCCTTTTTTTACGGTGAAATTATTGTTATCTATGTTGCAAATTTCGGTTCATTTAATATGAATACAGTTTGAGGAATTAAATTGTTCAGTTCCAGATCACAAAGAAAGAGATAGGCAGAGGGCGTTCTAATCCTAAATTCCTACTATACCGAAATCAAGACCATTCCACAGCTGTAGTGGATCGTGTCCGTGTTAAGTTTCTAGAATACTTTTGATGACGCCATCAAATTATATTACATAATTTTGTGAAACGAATTTTGCCTAAACAACTTTAAGGATACTCATTATCATTATTATTATTTACTAATTTCTCCATGATTTGGGTTTTGGTGTTCTGCTTAGTCTCCTTCCTCTTCGTTCTCCGCCTGTTTGGCATGGGAAACCCTGTCAGTAGCAATGCTACAGCCAACATAGCATTATTATTATTATTATTATTATTATCACGCGTCACATATTTACGTTGCAAAACGTTACATCCCAGACATTGCGTTACATCTAGACGTGTTGGTTATAATGTAGAACCTTCTAGAAGTTTAAGACAAAGAGGTTAATACTGGTAGATAGATAATACTGGTAATACTAGATAGAGATTATAAATAACCTTGAGGTTGTTTACGCAAAATTCGTTTCACAAAATTGCGCAATATAATTTGATGACCATATCAAGAATATTCTAGAAACTTAGCACGGACACGAACCACCACAGATATGGACTGGTCTCGATGTTGATAAAGTAGGAATTTAGGATTAGAACCACTGTGCTTAATTTGTATGCATTTCAGGCTTCAAAAAATTAAAGTACAAAAATCGCAGCTGATCCTGATTCCGAAAAATTTTTTGATCAAATTTTCAGTTTTTTAAAATCAAATTTATTACGGTGAGCATGCACGTAAAATTATCATTATTCGATTCAAAATGACATATATGTACGCACTGATCATGATAAAATGTTGAAATCAGTTCAAACGTGATTAAATTTTTTTTAAATTTAAAACAATTAACAATGATCTGTAACATTTTTAATATAGAACTCCACAGGACCAACCACGTGGACGTGGTGCTACAATGGTCGCATTTTTGTTTTTATATTTTTTACTTTTTTCCCCTATGTTTGCTTATTTTTCAGTCTTTTATTTTTTACAAAGGCCTTTTTTAATCTCGTTGAATATGTGGTATCTTCAATCAAGTTTATTTTATGACGTTCCCAGTATTTTCAGAATTCTCTGTGGATTGATTCATCAGCTTGCTCTGACCATAAACCATAGAAGTCTCCTTGACAACGAATGCTGTTCATTAAAAACGTACACTCCCGACTGAAACTTTGGGTACATTGATATTTCTGAAAATTTTCAAATGGGTGTCATATCTTTAATAAAATTTATAAATTTATAAAAATTATATTGTCTTAAAACGTCTACAAAGCTGCGTTGAATGGCCCCTATTTTAACTGTTTTTGATAATTCTGTAGGGAAATATCTATAAAATCAGTATTTTTCGCCAAATTTTCAAATTACCGATGTCTTCGTAATTATTGAAAAATTTTTAAGTTTCTAGAGCTCATTTTGAGGTGTAAATTTTGCACTTTTTACTGAATTCATCTGTGCATTTGTTGGTGTACGTTTACAAATTTGGCAAAGGGTTAAAGTTGGTGAAAAATAATCTTAAAACTTCAGTGAAGGTTTTTAATGTTCAAAATTGTTTTTAAAATCCAAAGGTTAAGTGATTTGATCATGGATTTTGAAAAAATTGTAAAATATTGATTTATTAAATTTTGTAAGCATTTATTAAGACAGCAACCATTCTTTAAAGTTTTTGGGTTATTTTTCTTCAAGTTTAACCCTTTGCCAAATCTGCAAAAATGTACCAACAAATGTGTAGATGATTTCAGTAAAAAGTGCAGAATTTACACTTTAAAATGAGCCTAGAAACTTGAAAAATGTGAAATAGTTACGAAATTATTGGTAATTTTGAAAGTTTGCGCAAAATCTGGTTTTTTATAGATATTTCTCTAAGGAATGATCGAAAACAATTCAAATGGGGGTCATTCAACGCAGATTTGTATTAGTTTTAAGAAAATATATTTTTCTCTTAATTTATAAATTTTATTAAAGATATGACAACCATTTGGAAATTTTGAAAAATATCAGTGTATCCAAACTTTCAATTGGGAGTGTAAAGAAGGCATTTTTAAACTGATTTTAACATTTCACTATAATAAAGTTATTTTTTGAAAACTAAAATACATACAATTGAAGTACCGTTGCCAGATTTTGTTGACATTTTCATCACACCTATCATTGCTTGAAGCGCACCTTGATATAGAAAGCTTTTCCAAATTTGTAGATTTTCCATTGTAGGTTTTTTTTTAATTTTAAAATTTAGAACCCTACAAATAAAATCTAAATGAGATCAAAAATCGTTACGACTACGAGTTAAATAAAAAAAGGCGCTCAAATATTTCTGACCCTTAAGTCAGTAGTAAAGCACCAGTGCTGTACTAAAATTTTATCATTACAAAAGCATTTTTTTTAATAGAGGATTTATTCGAGAGGAGTATTATTTATCTCAAATTCGAATAAAATCGATAACAGTCTCCTTTTCACGTTCGCGATGTTTATAATAATAATTTTCAAAAAGGTGAATTATATCAAATCGTATACGCATAATATGTCATTTTTAGGAAGATAAATAAAGTTAAAGACTAGAGCTTTTATTTTTAACCCTTTCATACTTGATTAGCTAATTTAGTAATGGAAGTTGTAAACAGTTATTCATAAAAATTAGAAATGATACTGAAAAAATGTACATGAAAGGATTGAAATAATTACTTTGTAAATATATTGATTGGTACTCTCCTTATACGAAAAATTCTAATAATTTACGTCCGCTAACCAAAAACAAAAATGTTTACAAGGGAGTTATACAATTTTTCATATTCTGAAGTTGCTAAAAGAAGCATTGCAGAAAAAATATTTTCTTCAACTTCAGAAAGCTTTTCTTTTGAAAGGCATAAGATAAAAACTTCAATTTGAAAAACATCTTATTTTAAAAGACAGAGTTGAAACACTTAGTTGTAAGCAATGAAAAATCCTCTAAGGCATTACTATAATAATTTATTTTACAAACCATAATTTATACAATAATTTACACAATGATTTGCATAATAATTTATACAATGCTTTACAAGATAATTTATCAATCTTTCAACAGAAAGAATATAAGAATGCAAAGAAAATCAAGTATTCTCTACTCATAATCTAGTCAATGTCATGTACCTAAAAATATTCACGTTCTTTACTTTGTTGTCGATTTATTTATTTTTTATTCAAGAATCTAAGAAAAACTCACTGCTATAACAATTGTCTATTCTCGAAAATTCCAAAAATAAGAATACTGAATCCGAGTGAAAGAACTGTAGATTTTTTTCTCAGTGTTAAAAAACAACCTCGATTTTTTCCGACAGTCTGACCAAAAAAAGACAATTTTACAGGGAACCGAGTTTTAAGTAAGAAATAAACCGATATGTTAACTATATACATATTTAAGTAAAGATATTTTAAGGATAAAGAGCATTCAAAAAATGCAAATTCTGTTAAGGACTAACGTATCATCAGTTAGTATAGATCAATATGTATAAAAAAATGTTGAATATCACTGTTTATAAATAAGGAGTTCAATTTATGTTTTCTAGTTAATGCGTGGTGAAAAAATGTGTACACGGAGAAAAATACGATTGGAAATATCGGTCTTCAGTGCCTAGAGTTCAGATCTCATTCCCAAACTGGTCTACTTTTCCATATCCAGGATGCGATTACAATAAATCATTAATGCGCGAATATTTGAATCGGTAGTCAAACTGCAAGAACAAATTCGTACGCGATTTAGGAACGAAAGACTGGGGGACAAATGCCTTGAACAAGTTGGTAGACGCTCTGCGAGCACTCCAGTACAGCACAGGAATCATTCCCATACTAAGTACAAGGTGCGCAGGGATGGAGACGAACAAAGTATTGTCGCCCAATGAAAGGATGGTGGTTACCAATGTAATGTTCGAAACTCAGGGTCACTCAAAATCAAAACGAGATTTTGCAACGAAAAAAAAAATGTTATTTTTAAAATTATGATTATATATTCTTCATTTTTTAATGTTAGTAATACAGTGTCACTTATACATATAATCGAACGCTAAAACACTTTGAAATTTCGCACTCGCTGAGAATCGAACCCTACCTACCTCAAAGTACCTAAACGTTATACTGCACTAACCTACCTACTAACTAACCTATTATTAACTAACCTACTAACTACCTACTAACTAATCGCATTAACCAACTGAGCTATCTAGTCGCCTGGACCTTCTTGGCAAAATATCGTTCAAGTATTTTGAGGCAGCATCGGATGAAAAATATGTCTGTGATATTAAAATATTTACGTCTTTTTTTTTCAAAAATTTGAATTTGTCACTTTTTCATTTTTTATTTAAACAAACGCACATTTAGATTTTTCTTCCATGAATAGTCTCATTTTTTAAATGAATTTACTAAAAATGTCTTATCAATGATTTCTTGTTGTGATCTTTTCCAAATTGACAACAAATGTTAATTATTTAAAGAATTCTTATAAACAAATACGGGAGCTCGTACATTGGCTGACTCTTGACTTCTGAACGTATGGGGTTGACTGCTAGACGTTTGGGAATGAGCGCAACCTGGCACTTAGAACGCTACAGTGCGTTCCCCAGTTCTTACTGTGACGCATTCTTTAACCATTTCCATCATATCTGCAAATGATAATAAGCGGTAATTTTGTCATTTTAATTGCAGCGATCATTTATTAAGATATGTTTCTATCTTTAAATTCAATTGAACCGCTCCCGATCAAAAGGGGATACGCGTGGATTCAGCCAGAAGTATTGTCCTGAAAGTCAATTTTAAAAATTGTTCGAATTTTAATTTTAAGGACTAATACCTGTAGAGAATTTCAAGGCGCATCTTCTTGTCCTCTTGCAAAAATTTGTTGTTAATTTATTTTGAGACTTTGCAAAAATCATGAGTTTCAACCTTCAAGCGCTTCGTTTATCGAGCAAATTTTGAGCAACAGTAAACTTTTAGTGAGAAAGGTATTGATTAAGGTTCAAAGAAGTTTTCTTGAAAGTTTTAGTTCAGTCGGATTAATGGTTAAACAACGATGAATGTTTAAACTGCAAGCGGCAATCAACGTTGCCCGATGCACGTGCTTGGTTGGTTACGAACGTGTTGCAGCGGACGATATGAAGGTCAAGTCGGATACCAAAACAAATAATAGCAACCGTTTGTAGTTCT
>JAUMHM010000049.1:1579288-1590031 GCA_032362435.1 Melikaiella ostensackeni
GCCTAGAAAGGTAATCCATATTTTTGCATTCGTTCCTACTTGAATAGCACTTTTTGATGTTGTTTAGCAATCTTTCCGCTACCGAAATTTTCATTTTTCTCCGTGTAGAGTAAATGCTGTAAGGAGAGAAATTATTGCTCAGAATGAAGCAATAAAAATGTCAAAAATAATTAGAAGGATCATTCCAATTTTAACGAGTATCGAATTTCGTTCTAAATGCTGGTCAATTTGTGATACCTGTTTAATTACTTCTTTTAAATAAGGCCGCTTCTAGGTTCACCGGAATTCGGTGAGCATTGAACAAGTAACATATTTTCGGTGAGCCCAGGGAAAATGGAAAGGGCGGCTATGTTCACCGAAATTCGGTGAGCGTTGAACAAATATTTTCGGTGAGTCCAGGGAAACTGGAAAGGGCGGCTAGGTTCACCGAAATTCGGTGATCGTTAACCAAATATTTTCGGTATTTTAATAAGCAGGATGTCTACCTGACCGGGAAAACTGGGAAATAACCGGAAATTTGATTCACTGACGGAGAGTTTTCTCTCGAATGTACTAATATGCAAAATCAAAGTGGTTTCATATATTTTATTATTTTAATTCTGATTTGGAACAGGAACTTTTCGAAAAGAATTATAATTCTCAGTTGCAACATGGAATTGCAGTAAATAAGTATAATTTTGAGCTTAGGACAGCGAATTTCCGTGAAGAATAATAATTTGACTTCCAACAGGGAATTTTTGACATGGAACAGAAATTTTTGAAAAAAAAATTAATTCTGATCTTGAAGAAGGGAATTTTTAAAAAAATCCCTGTCCCAAGTCAGAAATCGTCACAACTTGAAACTTCTCTCTCCCAAATTTTCAAAAAAGGGAGTTACTATATTTCTAAATTATAACAGAAATTTTTAGAAATAAATTTGATGCTGATTTCGAACACGGAAGTTTTTGAAATAGATGTAATTGTGACGCGGAACAGACAATTTCCGTAAAGATTTATAATTTTCACTTTAGAACAGGGAATAGAGAATTTCCGTAAAGAATTATAATTTAGGCTTTGAGACAGGGAACTTCTGTAAAGAATTATATTTTCTTTGTTCCAAATCAGAATTGTAATTCTTATGAGAAAAAATTATTTGATGTTCCAACTCAGAATTATAATTCTTTTCCAAAATTCCTTGTTCCAAATCAGAAATCTTTGAAAACTTTCAAAATTTTTAGAAATCCCTTGAAATATGTAAAAACCCTTTGAAATCATAACAATTTTTTGAACTCTTCTAAATTGACCAGGAAAAATTAACAATTAACCAGGATAAAACCTGGAAATGACTGAGAATTTAGAACCATCCGTCGGGTAGACACCCTGATAAATTTCTGATATATTTTTCTTTTAGATATGTTTTTTTTTTTTGTAAATGATGAAAAACAATACTCGTAAGGAATGTTGAATTTGAGAATGAAAAGGAAGGTGAAATATCTTAAAGGTGATAAAAAGACAAGATGTATCGTTTAAAAAAACAATTATTGTATACCATAATCTCGTGCCAGAAAAATGCACGTACTTTGAGTTCCTAATTATTACCCAAAATGTTAATTTATTGTGTACATAAGAAAATTTAGCGTGTCATGTTAAGCAAATTCGAAAAGCTTATTTTTAAAGAATTGTAAATCGATCTTTTAAAGGACTAAAAATATTTTAATATTACTTTGTGTCTTGTTACACATTTATAAAGAAAATTAGAAATCGACTTTTTCTACTTTAATTAAAAATTTTATTTGGGTGACGAAACTAAGCAGATCTCGATAATTGAAAATAGTTGGATATTTTTCTGTAAATTCAAACTGATTTCCAAGATTTTTGAAAATAAGCTCTTCAAACATGCATCAGATGTAAAAAGACTGTATTTTACTATATGGCGGAAGAAACACGCATAGTAACTGTAAATATTCTACGAAATAAGAAGAAACAATAAACTGTTTGTATACCTGGAGAAATTAGTTCGATGTGATGTTCGAAAATTGTTTTTTACTGCCTCAAAATTGTGATAAAATATGACTTTAATTATTCTTTTGGAACACAGCACACTTTTTGAAATTGCACTCTATATTTAAATTGTTTTTTAAAGAAAGGTAATTTATGATTTATGATAAATTATTTATTTTACTACAAATATAATATAATACTATATAACTGGCTCATAAATAAATTACGAAAGTTTCAAAAATGAGAATTCCATTTTCACATGATGCACAATCATTGGGCTGAATAGTAAGAATAAGGTACAAAAAGGATAAACAATTATAGTCAAAAAGACTAGTTTGGTTCTCCGCAGTTCAAAATAATTTCAATTAAAAGGTAAGTTTTTGCTGCCATAAAAATATAGTCTAATGGCACTAATTTTTTATAGAATTAAAGTAGAATCAGTTTTGAAAAATTGAAAATTCATGAATAAGTTCTAGATCAAGACTAATACCTAATTTAAACCTAAATCATTTTTTCTTCAATGGTATAAATCCTTTTTTAATGAAAATAATATCATTTGCTAGGTTGCCTTCATGTTTAACATAACTGTGAACGTAATAGCCATTTTTCCTCATCAGATCAATCATATAGTCCTTACTTCTTTCGTTATGAATATATTCTACTGAAAGAGTCTGCAAATAATAAATGATTTTACAATGTTTATTAAAAAATAGGTCAACTAAATAAATTTAAATTTACGGTATTATATTTGAAAATAAAAATTAAATTAGTATATTTCCAAGGATCACAGTGGTTCAGCAGTTCAATTGTATGGAAAATAGGGGACTTTCCTCTGAAAAACGGAGATTTAAAAAAAGGGGGGAATTTTGTTTCTTTTAAAAATATCTGCGTAATGAACAACAATATAAATTCAACTACATATTACAAAAAACGTTAAAAATGACATTTTAAATATTAGAAACTTTCAAAATTGAACGATTCTAAACTTTGTTTAAAACTAAACCCTTTTTAAATTAGAATTGCGAAATCAAAACTTTTCTTACACTGAAAACCTTCAAAGTTGAATTATTTTACTTTGAATAGTTTAAAATTAATAACTGTCAAATTGTGATTTATACTTTTCAAAGTTTAAAATTTTCAGTTGCAAAAGAAAAATTTACAAAATGGAACAACTGAAATGGTGAGATTTAAAATTTAGCACTCGGAAATTTAAAAAACTCGCAATTATTAAAGAAATCAACTATTTCTACTTTCAATTTGAAATTGTTCAATTTTGAACAATTTTAAATTATATAATTTTGAACGCTTCAATTTTAAATCATTCTGTTAAAAAAAATAATTTAAATATCCATTCTAATTTAAAGGTTAACTTTTTAAAGTATTCAATTAGAAATTATTCAATTTGAAACGTTTTCAATTTGCCAATGTCGTTTAAATATGAATGTACGAATTTCAAATTACATGGAATTATTTGAAAATACTGATTCTTGTTTTTGATGATAAATATGATAAAATAAAAATGATAAATAAATTGAAGTATCTTAATTAAGTGTGAGATTTTTTTTCTCTTCGGCGACACTGATGATTCAATCATGTCAGATTATCATTTTTTTATTTTTTTTATATAATGAATTGAACTTTGCTGTTTATTTAAAAAATCGAGATAAAAAGATATAATATCACGCATAAATATAAAACTTTAAAAAGTTCAAAAAAATAATTAAAATTTTTCCCACATTACCTCGGACCTTGCCAATTTATAAAAATAAATATAAAAAGGTATAAAATCACAAATGAAATTTCGAACGTTTCTACGAGTTTTTGGGCTTCAGGGTCACAATTGTTAAAATGGTTTCATACTTTTTATCATTTTCTAAATTTCAAAAATGGCGAATATAATATGGTGAATATTTGTAATTTTGTGTTTTAATTTTTTTGAATCAAAAATCATACACGCTCATTGCTCACAGCTGCACAATAGGGCGGAGCCAAAAAAACATTTTTTTTTTTCAAATTCGTAGGAAGTCCAAAAGTTGTAGTTTGGTACACGGATCTCCCACAAAAAGTTACAGATAAAAATAAATATATCTTATGTTCGTGTATCCACGATAAAGCTCAAAATAACGAATAATAGCGAATTTTTTGTCAGCTTGGTATGGAATCAATTTTTAATACATGAAAAGGATTTCAAAACTTAGTATTTACAACTTTGATTATCCTCTGAAAACTATGCAGCAATAAAAAAAATCCAGATACACCGTAAATTACTATTAAAGTTGACAAAAACGAGAAAAATCACGTTTTTACTTTATTAAGTGATATTTTTCTTATAGATAATCATTTTTTCATTGATGGATAAACAAATTCTTATACATTGTAAATTGTCATTAAATTTAAATAAATTATATAAAATCATGATCTTTGACTAGTAGATGTTACTTTCATAAATGATTGTATTTTAGAAAACAGTTGACTTTTGAACCCGAAAAGGTGAATTTTCAACCTGAAGAGTTGAATTTTCAACCCAAAAAGAGTAATTTTTTAAAAAAGAGACAAATTTTAACAAAATAGTTGAATTTTTAACTAAATGGTCAAATTTTCAAGCAAAAAAGATAAAACTTCACCAAAAAGAGTTGCATTTTCACAGCAAGAGTTATAGGCTTTTAGAACCCTCTTTATTCATGAAAAAATCGTTAGCAATAAGAAAAGTATCATTAAATCAAGTAAAAACATGATTTTTCTCAACTTTAATTGATAATTTACAAAGCATAATTGCTGCATAGTTTTTAAGGGATAAATATAGTTGTACAAATTAATTTTAAGAAATCTTTTCATCTATTAAAAAATTGATTTTGTAATAAAATAACAAAAAATTCGCTGATATTTGCAATTTTGAGCTTTATCGTGGATACGCGAACATTAGATATATTTTTTTGATCTGTAACTTGTGGGAGATCCGGGTACCAAACTACAATTTATGGACCCCTCTCCGAATTTGAAAAAAAATAATAATATTTTTTCGCTCCTCCCTATAGGGGATTATAGGGGATTTTTTAGAAAAATAGGGGAAAAAGGCGGAAAAATAGGGAAAATAGGGGGAAAAGGCGGAAAAATAGGGAAAAAGGGGAAATAGGGGACTGTGATCCCTGTATTTCTGAAATCAATTTTCTGAAACAAGTTTTTGGTTTAATTACCTTAATATCTACAGAGTCGAAGGGAATAGTTTCTAGCACGTCCATTTCGTTGCCTTCTATATCTAAGCTGAAATAATCGATGGTTGTTCTATTAAGAGCGAAAATATAAGTTGCTAAAGGAAAACACTGAACGTCAATATGTTTTCCAGCGTGAGCAACATCTGCATTGTTTTCGTATTTTACATCTGTTGAATGCGGTTCGTGAAGACGTCCAATATTGTTCGCCATTAGAAAAGAGGCCTAGAGAAAAGATGCAATAATTGCTTTCCTTCATTTTTAAAATTTATTATTCAGAGATCACAGTCAGTCTCATATTCTCCTTTTCCCCTATTTTTCTTAAAATCCCCTATAATCTTCATATTTGAGAATTTTGGACATTTTTTCCCCCTTTTTTTGAAGCTGCGATTAATTTTTTCAAAAAGAAACCTATGATATTCATAAATGCGCGCCACCATTTGTACTTGTGCAGCAATAAGCATGTCTGATTTTTGATAAAAAAAATGTTAAAACACAAAATTTACCATATTATATCCACCATTTTTAATGCAGAAAATTATAAAAAATGCGAAACCATTTTATTAATTGTAACCCTCGAGCCCAAACACTGGTACAAAGGTCCGCCTTTCTGAATAGAATTATTTAAGATATGCGTGATATCATGCCCTTTTGGGTCGATTTTTTAAACAAACAACAAAGTTCGATTCACTAAAAAATTAGTGAAAAAAAATTTCTTTAATGCTTTCAAAATTTTCCAAAAATATTTGACTTAAAAAATGCAGCAATAAATTGGTTCAGCCTTTCCAAGTTTTAGGTCTTTTGCAAAAAATTATGGAAGTGGAATAATTGCGGTAGAAGGCTAGACGCGGGCACAAAAACGTGTCATTCGCAGAGCTCAAAGAAATATTTTTAATATTTTTTTTTGAACTTCCTGAAATTTTGTATTCCTATCCATTCTAAATATAATTATTGAGGATACTCGTGTTTATCTATGTTTCTGTATTTATTGTGTAAACAATCCACAAAGTGCAATGCACTGTAACATTATTTTTAAAAAAGTTTTCTTTCATAATTTTTAAATTTTCGAAAAATATTTGATATAAAAAATCCAGCGATACATTCATTCTTCCAATCAAAAAATAGAAAAATGAAAATCTGACATGAGTGAATCATTAGTGTCGCGAAGGAGAAAAAAATATATATCTCACACTTAATTAAGATACTTTTGTTCTTAAAAAAGTGTTGGGTAATACTAGATTCATGGCTTTTCTCAACTTCATCCTTCTGGTTAAAATTTTTGCTCAAATACCTTTAATTTATCATCAAAAACAAGAATAAGTATTTTCAAATTATTCCAAATAATTTCAAATTCGTAGATTCATAATTAAACGACACTGACAAATTGAAAATGTTTCAAACTGAACAATTTCTAATTGAATACTTCAAAAAATTAATTTTTTTATTAGAATGGAAATTTCAAATTAAGTTTTCAAAATCAAAAGATTTAAAATTGAAGCGTTCAAAATTATATGGCTTGAAATTGGTGAAAACTAAACCATTTCAAATTGAAAGTACAAATAGTTGATGATTTCTTTAATAATTGCGCATTTTTTAAACTTCCGAGCGCTAAGTTTTTAATTTTCAATTTTATCATTTCAATTGTTCCATTTTGTAAATTTTTCATCTGTAACTGAAATTGTAGAATTTTAAAAAGTATAAATCCTATCTGATAATTTTTAATTTTAACGATTTAAAGTACAATAATTTCACTTTAAAGAATTTCAGTATAAGAAAAATTTTAATTTCACAATGCTAATTTTAAAAGGGTTTAGTTTCAAACGAAGTTTTGAATCGTTCAATTTGGAAAGTTTCTAATACTTAAAACGTCATTTTCAACGTTTTTTGGAATATGAAGTTGAATTTGGAAGGTTTATAATTTAAAATTCTTCAATTTTTATTGACTTAGAAGGGAGGAAATTATGGTTTTTCATTTTTTTCTGATTTGGATGAGGGAGTTTTTAAAATTTTTTTTTTAGTTGGAAGAAGGACGCTTTTCAGTTTTAACATTTTTACTGAGCTGAAAGGGAGAAAAAAATTTCCTGAATTGGAAGAGGGAATTTTTTGTTTTTAACATTTTTATTGAGTTCACAGAGGACAAGTTCTGTAATTTTAACATTTTCCTTAAGATGAAAGGGGGAATGTTTTTTTTCAGAGTTGGGAGATGAAAATTTTTTTCTCTTCAACATTTTGATTGAGTTGTAAAAGAGGAAACTTTGGTCTTTTTTTGCTAACCGGGAAAAAATCAGAGAATGACCGGAAAGTTTTTTTATTGCATTTTAGCGGCAACTAAAAGAATGAAACTGAGAATAGCCGTAATTCTATAGTATTACCAAGTGTTGTATTTATTTGATTAATTTTTATTCATTACGCTGGTATTTTTAAAAGAAAAAAAATGTCCCTTTTTTAAATCCCCTTTTTTCGAAGAAAAATTCCCCTTTATTTCCTACAATTGGACTGCTGAATCACTGTGATCCCTGATCATTTAAAAAACTTACAATTTGAGGATAGGGTCTAATACTGAGACATGTCGGCGTTAAATACGCCTTCCTATTTTTTAGCAACATTTTTGCGAAATTTATGGGATCTGCTTCTATTAACAGTCCAGTCCATCCATAATAACGTTCAAGATTCAGAGTATTGCTACGAGTTTCGCCGTCGTAAGCACCACATTCGATAAAAAATCCATTTTCCTGCAAAAGGAAAATTAACACAATCATAATTTCGAAGATAACTGGAGGAGTTTTCTTCAAATTATTTTTGGTATATTGTTAATAGTACCTATTTACCGAATAATTAAAAAAATGTCGTATGACTTCTGCCTGACCCATAGAAGGGTCTTCCACCTCCGGCGATTGAAGAGAATAATTCAGATCGTGTTTTTCAATTATCCAATTTTCTCTAACTTCACGAACTACGTCTTTGTTCCTTTGAGAGACATTTTCCGTATTGTACCACTTATTGCCTGAAAAAATTTACATCTTTGCAGTAGCGAGAAAAGTTTTATTTTAAAATTGAGTTTAGTTTAACGAAGGAACTGAGAAAAATGGAAATGCAAAATACAAACGTAGCATACACAAATTACATTGCGAAAGTTAAAATTGCTGAAAAAGATATTACTTTTTTTCTTTAGAATTCGAGGAGTAGATTAAATTATTATCGCAGGTCTGAACTCATTTAATTTGCAAATAAAACACTTTAGAATATAATTCAAAGGGAAATTTGTGGTTATTTCCTTCAGATCAAGAAAGTACTCTAGGAAAATCGAGGTGAAAATAGTTGAAAATAATTGAAAAATTGTGGATGAAAAAAAGTAGTAGGGAATACGCACTGTTAGGAAAATTGTACCAAGTTGCCAAAACTGCAAAAAAAATAATATATTTGTTATTATTCTTAAAAAATAGAGGATATTCCTATATTTTATGTACTTGATTACAAATATTAGAAATTTCAGATCTTTTAATAAACTCAATATTTACCTTTTTGGTACACTTCGGATGGAACGCCATCTATGGAATTTTGAGGCGTGGAAGCCAACAAATAAATGTTAAAATAAAGACTCAGAACTGATAAAAATGTGAGTACTGTGAACAGTCCCAAAATACACATCCATTTCCGACGTCGAAAATATTTTGGAAAGCCAGACTGAATAAAAAATTTGTAAATATTAATCAATTACGAGGGCAAAGTTAAACTAAACGGCGGCCCCCATTCGAGTATAACCGAGCAAAGCGCTCCTTAACTCCGATGATCGAACGAGAAGCCTTAAACAATAGGATGGGTCGGAAAAAAAGAAATCAAAAACAGCCTAGCACTGAAAAGTTTCATTTTGGGTCCCTTATAACCTGCGTAAAATTTGGAATACATCGATCCATATCCTGAGGTTCTGCGAGGCTAAAAAAAGTTTTAAAAATTTGTAATTCGTAATTCATGTTTATAGACCCCAAAAAACTAAAATAATTTTTAAAAGCTTTGCAAACTATCCTAAAATGTTTCTGAGCCTGTAGAAACTTTCTCATCTAACTTATTTTGAAATTTACCTGAAAAAATGAGAAGACTTACCTAATTGGAGAAGCAATTAATTTAGGGTCTGGCCATTTTAATTGCCAAAATCTTCTCATTTTCTTCAGGTAGATTTTGATTGCGATAAAGTTTCTATATGCTCAAGAAATTTTTGGGATAGATTGCAAAGCTTTTAAATATTATTTTAGATTTTTCAGATTTATAAAAATAAAATTTTGTCCTAGAAAAACTGAAAATATGGAAATCTTACAAAATTTGGACAAATTAGGCATATTATGTAGGTTAGGAAAAAAATTAGTATTAGGGACTTTTGCAAAGCTTTCAGAATTACGAATTTTTAATCTTCATTTAATTCAGGGTCTGGATATTATAATTGCTAAAATTATCTTTTCTTTTTAATGTAAATTTTCAGTAAGATAAAGTCTCTACATGGTCAAAAAAATTTTATGATAGTGTGCAACAATATTTTAAACATTATTTTAGTTTTTCCTAGTTTATAAAAATGCGATTTTGTCCTAGAAAAACTGAAAATATTGAGATCTTACAAGAATTTTTAAAATTGGGCATATTATGTAGATTACCAGAAAAAATTAATGTTAGCGATTTTTGCAGAACTCTGAGAATTACGAATTTTTTAAACATATTTTTTCTCCATAGAAACTTAGGATACAGCAATTTTATTTCAAATTTTACACAAGTTATAAGGGACCCAAAATGAAACTTTTCAATGCTAGGCTGTTTTTTATTTCCAATTTTTTTTCGACCCACCCCATTAAACAATTCGATGCCTTCAGTAAGGGGACACATCTATAAGCTTTTCATTTTGTAAAAGTACAAATTTAAACTTTTCAAAAAAGTTCTGAATCGAATAATTTCAAATTCAAATATTCGAAACTGGACCATTACAAATTTGAATCCTTTAAAATTTTACAACTTTAATTCTTCAATTTTCAACGATAAAAATGACAGTGACCTTTTTTTGGACAGAAATCACATTTCTTAGTAACAAAATTTATCCAAACACTTTCAATGTGACTCAAAAAAAACAATTTCTTTCCTAAAATTTTTAATTTTCAATGTAATGTCTGCCTTAAAATTGTAAGGTTTTTAGTTAATGATTTTAAAAAAGTAATCATTTAAAACTGAAAAAAATAGATGATTGGGAGATTTTAAGAATGAATAATAATTCTAATTGGAGTGTTAAAAATTCTATTTTTAAAATCAAAATAACACAAATTGAATTATTTGAAATTGATACCCTAGTAATTGAATAATTTCTTTGATTTTGAATAGTTACAATTTTAGAGTTCTGAATTTTCATGTTGAACGCTGAATTTCCAATTCTTGCTTTTCATAAGTTTTAATTTTTAAATTAAAATTGAAATGGTTTAATCTTGAAAAGTGTAATTAGCCATTTGAAAATTATTAATTCTCAAACGATTTCAATTTTCACCCAACTATGGATTTAACGCCTGTCTCGGGTATGGCCTGT
>JAUMHM010000049.1:1597160-1613675 GCA_032362435.1 Melikaiella ostensackeni
GCAACTATAGATGTGTGAGTGGCGAGAGAGAAAACTCGATCGTTGGTCCGAACGCCCAAATAAAAAGTCTTTTTTTACATTAAATATTGCACGAGGAATTTTTCTGACTTCTTCAATCGAAAGAGCAAGTTTCGATTAATAATAAATACTCATAATCTGAAAATTGATTTTTGGCCGCTAGGGGCCCTTTTCTCGGAGCGCGTCACATTTACAAACCCTCATTAAGAATTTCAATTCGGTCAAAAAGTTCTATTATCAACGTTAAAGAGAACAAGAAATCTAATTTCTCCATCTGCTCCAAAAATCCTGAAGCTTTGGCTGAGACTGAACGGTGTACCTCGCAATCCATGGCTTTGTGGTTGAGAAATTGTATCAAAGCTGCATAATTAGCTCGAACGGATTTGAGGGATTTAATTCTAATAAACCATCTGTCATAAAATAAATGACTATGAAATAACATGAGCAGAAAATGAAACCAATCAAGAAACAAGTTTACGAGTGAAATAACACACCTGGTAGGGCAATTAGCTGCAAGAGCAGGAGAAACGCAGTCATTGTCATCTTCTGATAAATCCGTCTAAATTTTTTGTAACTGCGAAAGTCTTTTGGAAGAATCTCGCACGAAAACAATCAAATCTTTCACAAGTTCGATGATATTTCTTGCAGTAGGAACCCTTTCGGTTCCATCTTAAATGACAAAATTTAATTGTGTTCCGTGCAATGCACAAATAGAGCCCGAGGTTCCACTTCTCTGAGTCGAGTTTGCAAACCAGTCACTTTCCCAGAAACATTGGCAGCACCATCATAACATTGGCCCCTTAAATTTTTCAGTGGTAGGTTCAATCGAGCAAACACATCTCTCACAATGTCAAATAATGTTTCAGCTGTTGTACTTGTTGTTGAATAAAATCCAAGGAAATACTCGCTCGAAATAAGATTCTTCGATACAACTTTAAAGCATATTGAAATTTGCTTTGTCCTTTATAATTTAGCAGTTTTATCCAGCAAAATAGCACAGAATTCAGCAGCTTTTATCTCTTTAAGATTGGTCAACATGACTTCTTCAGCCATTATTTCCAGAATCTCATTTTGAATGTCGTGGTGAAGTCATCCATGGCCGCTCCAATTCAACTACGCTTCCAGCTCAGTGACATCTTCTGCTCGCGCTTTCAGGAATCGAATAAAATTCGAAATCTCGTCGTTGTTGCGTCCGCGAAGGGGAAGTCCTTGCTGAGCCAATACCTCCAGGCTGTTAAAAATTTTGCGCAGTGGTGTGCAGTGATCTATCATCTGCTACTCAAGTCCCGTGGATAAATGTTAAATGACGTTCACTTTATCCAAATCGCGCAAAGCTTGGGCACTAAATGCATGAAATCCACTCGTCTAATGCTTCTCGATTCTTTTTTTAGCACGAGTCCAGGTGGAAAATCAATTTACAACCCACGCCGCTACAGATCGATTATGTTGAGGATTGTTTGAAAACACCAACTGCTGTTTATACGGGTCGGAGCAAATCCGGCAAATCGCTTTGTTTTTGTTATTCAGTTCTAACCAGGTATTTTTTTTTGTTGCCAACGTTCGAAAGTCACTGGGGTATTAGCATCTGAAAGATTCATAAAATCCCTGTTGTGAAAATGCAATCAGTATACCACATCATTTTCATTTGGCTCAAAATCTTAGATTTTCAAGTTTTCAAAATTTCCAATTCCTGCGTATTTTAATTATTTTTGAATATTTATTATTGAATATCAAAAATGTTTGATTTTGTCATTCGCATTTCTAGATCGAATTTTCATTTTTTTTCATACTTCCAAATTTCAAAATTTCCCACAATTTCAAATATTTTATATAATTCATCGAATAACAAAATTTAGAGTTCAAGTAAAAACAAACAAAAAATACAAAGAGAGAAAATTCGCCAAATGCACCAAAGTAATTGAAATAACGTACTCTAGTTGACGAAATAGGGTTAGATTATGTCTGGCGACGTAGACACTTCGCTCTTATTTCACCTTATTTTGCCAGAAGTGTCTGGCGACAATTAAAAAAAAAATGATAAGAAATAATTTACTTTCACACAACACAGATTTGTTGTGGAAAAGATGTCGACGCTTTACTGCGGAGTTTAATCGAAATATTTCTCGGATCAAATCCATACAGAATTTTCCCTGCGACTGAATCTGACTTCAAATGAGAAATTTAAAAAAAAATGATAAGAAATAATTTACTTTCACACAACACAGCTTTGTTGTGGAAAAAATGTCGACGCTTTACCGCGGAGTTTAGTCGAAATATTTCTCGGATCAAATCCAAACAGAATATTCCCTGTTCATCTTCATCTTCCTTTCGTCGCTTTATTCAAACTTATGCATGGTCACGGATATGTAGTAATAATAAAGAAAACGGTCTTCCACATGTGTTTTGACTAGGGTGACTGCACCTCACTTTTCACTTGTCATTAAAGCACTGTCACTCACTCGCACGCTTCTCGTGGAAGAAGAATACAGCAGATCGCAGTGCGCATGCTCCACTACTTTAGGTGCTGGCTGTAAATGCCTAAGCCTGGAAATAAAGGTACAGATACCGCAGTCAAGGGAAGTTCCAAGGAAAACGATTTCTTGCTCGTCATTGGTAATTTCCTTTGGAATTATTGACTGGGAAGTCTTTACTGACTTTCATTAGAAGACTCAATAACACATTAGTTCGAACAATTGAAAAGAAATTAACTCTTACTAAGTTTATTTCTCTTAGTGTACACAACACTCTCAACAGCACAATATCTTATCAAATCAGAAATGGGAACACCTTTGATATCATCACCTTCTAAGGAATATCGCTGAATTTGATATTTTCGGTTTTACGATCCCTAGGAAACGTGTGCTGTACCACTTGTACTTGATCAAAAATATGATATCAACATTAAAATTTTTCGAGCTTCCTTGCTTTTGCTATTGCTTCTTTTTCTCTTTGAGACTCTTCAGCAGCTCGTTTTCTGTATTCAGAACCACTCAATTTTTTCTGACCCTAATTTTTTTTATCACTAATTTTTATACGAAAAAGATGTATGTTTCCATTACAAATGAGAATATGCAATTGTTTTGAAATAATATTCAGCATTGACAGTGATTGTTAATTTTCCGCGAGTCTTTTCGAGAAGTAAACAAATATGGGCGGATGTAGTTGATAAGTTTGTACACAGATAGCAGCAAGTTGATCAGCTCTTTTCGGACGGAAATCGCGCACTTATTTGAAATTAGTTCAATTGATAGAAGCGAATATTGAATATTGAAAGGAGGGCATTCGGAATCGTCATGCAAAATTCCACAAGATGTTAAAGCTTTAATGAACGATGTTATTTTTTGTACTCATTTTTTTCTGAAGTTGAAAAAGTTTTAGTCTTCCAAAAAATGCCGCCCCCAAAAAATTTGCCGCCCTGGGAAGTTGCCAATGTTGTCCATGCCTGAATTCGCCACTGGGTCTAATTATAAATGAGAGAGCAAAACAACATGTCAAAAAGTATGAATGTGTATCGCTTAGATTACTATGGGTCGGAATGAAAGTGTGAATCAGATGGGTATTTATTATAGCGTGCTACGCCCTAGTTGATGGTGACAAAAGGAATGTAAAATATAGCTTCTGGGCCTCGTTAAATGATATACTAGGTACTTGCGATCGTGACAAAAGAATAATTCCACTCGGAGATATGAATGGCTGGGCTGGAGTGCAACGCGAAGGTACCGACAGAGCACTGGGTCTTTTCGGAGACCCAAAAACGAGCGGTAATGGGGATAAATTGATAAGCTTATGCTCCAGACATAAAATGATCCACATGTCCACTTAATGCAGAGATGAAAGACACAGTATGATTGATTTTGTTGTAGCGGATAAGAGTCTGAGACGGATCTAAATTCTATCCAGTCCGCTTGCATCTGTTTACCAGCAGCAGTCTCAAATCTTATTATATCCTCCTGTTTAGCTACTGGCTTGATACTCCTTAAATAATCCCTTAGTTGGGTTATCTCGCCTGTGTAACCCAACTCTTTGAATTCCTGAAACAGTGCAGTACCAGATACAGAAAGAGGGTAGCGGACTTTATTCTATTACCTAAGTAATTTTTATGTGGGGCAAGCTCTGTTATCATCTTCGCTCTATCCTTGTATATTGTGGAAAGCTGAATAAATATTAAGGACATCATGAAGCAGACTCGAAGACTGAATTGGTCAATAAAAATATAGAGGGTGCATGGATAATACCACGGGATAGCATTTTCAAGAGTGCATCTAAAGTGTGCGGTACTGCGGCTGTAAGAAGAGAGGCTAGAGATGCTTCGGGGAAATGAGGAAATCTACGTGGCTGTGAACGAGAAAAAGCAAGCGTTCTCAAGCATATTGAATAGTCAAGGTCTTAGCGATGAGGAAAGGACTAGATTAGTAAATGATTATAGATATAAAACATAGAAGCCAAGATACTAGTCAAAGAAAGCAAGGATAGAATCAAAGCGGAAGAAGATAAAAAAGATGCAAAATGACTTTGAAGGAAGGATCCAGACAAAGTGAATGACTGTATGAGAGATTTCTTCGAGAAATTGTATGAAGGTCAAGCTATGGAGCATAATAGTCTTCACATTGAAGATGACACGTTAGAAAATCCCGATGTAGGTAGCGGAATAAGAATCAGTATCAACATTATATCCGTTATTAAGAAACTAAAGAATGGTAAGGCTGCTGGTATGGATGGTATCACCGCTGAAATGCTTAATAGCAGTGGCGGATGTTTGTTAGTGTGGCTGAGCGAATTTATTATGTATGCTGTGCATGGTGAAGTTCCAAATGATTGGAGAGAGGCGATTATCGTCCCGATGCACAAGGGAAAGGGTGATAAAAGCGACTGTACTAATTATAGAGCGACTTCCCTACTAAGTACCGTAGGCAAAATATTTACCAAAATACTTATTGAAAAAGTCATGGGAAGAACTAAGAAAAGGATCTGGAAAGTCCAAAAGAAGTATGGAGCGAACGGTTGGCTTCTGAGAGAAATAAAAGCATTATATAATGGTAGTAAAGCGAATGTAAGAGTGAATGGACAAATGAGCGATTGGTTTGATATTAAGCAGGGCGTTAGTCAAGGCTGCGTTATGTCCTCCTGGATGTTCAATATATACATGGACAAATGTCTTAGAATGACTTTCTTAGACGAAGAAGGTGTTGATTTTCGGACAGTGAAAATGCGTGGACTGAGGTTTGCAGATGATAAGATTGTTACGCAGGATTGGTCGGCGATTTGCAGAGAATGATGAGCAGACTGAAAACCAACATGAAGAGTATGGGTCTTAAGATGAACACAAATAAAACATAAACTATCTTGTTTGAAAAAATGATAAGAAAACAGTATGCAACATTGCTTTAAACGAAGAGAGGGTAGAATAAGTTGATGAGTTCGTGTATCTTGAAAGTTTATTTACTGGTGACGAAAAGATAGATGCAGAGATATCCAGATGTATGAACGAAAGTAGAAAGATTATGGGTATTGCACAAGCTATTCATAGTAGTAAAAATGTAAAGAATAAAGCTAAAATTGCAATTTATAATTCCATGCTTGCACCCGCTTTGCTGTATGATAGCGAGACCTGGACGTATCAAGAAAAGGAAAGGAGTGAAGTGAACGCGTTTGGTATGCAGTTCTTGCGGAATATGTGCGGTAAAACGCTAATGGACGCTAGATCTATGCTTTGCGAAGCTCTTCACCTGGGGTGATTGCTAGAGAGATTGACCAGCGAGCCGTGTCGGAGCGGTGTTGTGGGACGAGTGTTTCGTTTAAATGAACAACACGCGACTTCTAGATTGATCTAAAACCTATCCCTTCTTCTACACATCCCTTACTTACGCATACCATATAAAGTCTTTGATCCCAGGTGGTATAACGAGGCAAGAATCGAAAGATTTACGCTGACCCCGATACTTAATAGTATGATAATAATAAAGAAATTGGATTCCTTGGATCAGATCCTGACTGAGCTCATTGAGGGTCACTCCGATTCTCTCTTCCTGTTAAAGGGGACGGGAACCCTATCTCTACAGGGGTACGCGGGCAAACGCGTTTTTGGAGTTTGAAAAACTATAACACAGGGCGCGAACATAACGTTCCAGTGAATACTAATAGGGTCAAAATAAAGAGTTGGTCCTTGTACTGAAGGATGGCTATATTAAAAAAAAATTCTGTCGTCAATCTTGAGGGAAAACAGGTGTTTCTTCCGCGCGCGGTCGCTCAGCACTGCTTAACACCACCCAGGCGAACGCGCGCACGTCAACAAACTGTTACGGCTTAAGATAGACGATAAATACATTTTTCCAAAAATATAATCATCTTTAAGTATAAGTTCCCACCCTACCTTCTTTAAAAAAATGACCAATAACGCCAATCTTCTCAAAAACCTCACCCTCCACTTTTTTAAAGAGGAGGGTGACGTTTTTAAATCTTACTCTTTGCGCCTTTATTCAGCAACTAGTAGTCTAGAAATTAAATTCTCAGTCTTCAATTAAACAAAAAATTATATTTTGCAGAAAGTTTTTTGTCTCTCCTGAAAAATCGATCAAATGTGAGTCAGTCTCATATGCCGTGCCTACCTTCAAATATCAGACCCTCTTCTTAATTGTTATATTTTTCAACATTTGCTCTAGCAAATCGCCGTCAAGAACAAATAGCAACAAAAAAAATACCGCAGACCTATTTTCTCGCCAAAGCCATAGATATTTGAGTTTCATGAAATTGAGAGCGCAATTTTAAACCCATTTTAATGAAACTTGATTGAGAGCCGTAGAATGCAAAACTATATAAGTGTTGTGAAGAAGAGAGCTTGATAAAGTCAAAATAATAAGATTTTCAGTCTGAAAACCCGTGAAGAATTAGCACTTCTTAGTTCTACGAGGAATGCCTCTTACTCTTTTATGATATCCTGCATCGTTCGCGAAAAATGCAAAGATTCAATTTTTCGGAAAAAAAATTCTCATGAACACAAAACGATTCGGTCTGCATACAACTCACGGATGATGCCAATGGTAAGTACTGTAAATTTCAAAAGAGTTACAATTGCCTACCTTCAGCACCTGTTGTGCACGACATTTTTTGTACCAAACGCAGAGGATTTTCCGTTTTAGAAACGAAACAAAAATTTTGAAAACAAATTTTCCGGAAAATTTGAAAATTTAGGCTAAAACTACAAAAAATTACCGAATATTGCCGGAAAACTTTGAAATTTGTGTAGGAGATTATTTGTATTTATTTCTCGTATATCATAAATTACGAGAAATTTCAGAAATTTTAGATGAATTTATAAATCACCGGAAAATTCGGGAAATTCAAGGTATCCAAAGCTATTTGGGAAAAATCTAAAAATTTCCGGAAATTTATGAAAAATTCATAAATTATCGGAAATGACCGACAACTTCAGGTATCCAAAAATTTCCTAAATTTTCAGAATTTTTCGGAAATTGATGGTAATTTATCTGTGATGTATGGTAATGTATCAGTAATTCATGGTAACATATCACTTCGAGTTGGTCCAATCACTATGCACTACTCACAATCAGTCTGTCAAGTGTCAACTGATAATGAGGTGAAGTTATAATTCCGGCAGTCCTGGAAAGTGATCTAGAACCGAAATGCGCGCCAACTCATTGCAGGCCAAATCATTTTCGTGGCCACGAGAATTTTTTTCTCGAAAAATTGAATTTTTAAATTTTTCTCCTGGAAAATGCAAGATATCATGAAAGAGTAGGAGGTATTTATTGTAAAACTTCTGTAAATGAGCAACCTTTTCCGTGAGCATTTGTCCATTCATTCGTTGTTTGTTCAGAAAAAAGCGAAAATTCAATTTTTCGAAATAAAACTCTCTGCACCATGAAAATTGTTTGGCCTGCATGGAACTTGCAAGATTTCTTCGTGATCCGGGTACCAATTCAGCAAAAAAATTCAAGCAAAAAAATCGACTTGAACAAATCGACTTTTCATATTTTCAGAAAAATCGCCGCGATTTTTTTAATTTTCCAGCAAATTTCGAAATACGACAATTAGCCTCACAGGATTCAATAAGTAAACTTTCTATACATATCTTAATAAGGTTAAAAGCTATAAATGTTTGAAAATAAAATTTGTATTTTTCTTTAGAAACAACCTTGAAATATTAAATAATTCTAACTTCCCGAAAATGACTTTCTTTTCCTCAGAATAGTAAAATCCGTGTCTCATTTCCTTCGAAAAACAACTTGAAGCTACACTTCCTGTTTTATTTGAAGTGGAGCCGGTCTTGGCGAACTTTGTTTTCACATCTTCATTCAATTATACTTGGCCAAGCTTTTTCATCCTGCATATTTATGGTGGGACTCATAATTTCTAAACGAAGGCATCTGAAATTTTTCAAATTTTCTGCACTGTGCATTAATATAAATACATTTGTGAAATATTTTTAGGATAAATGTATACATCAAAAAAATGTGCAAATGACTACGAGTTACAACGGTGACTTTTTTAGCAATCACCTTCATATTTATTTTAAAATTTTTTATGTTTATAGGTTTTGAATTACAAAACATCACATTTCATCTGAAGCGAATTAAAATGTTGAAATAATGCAGTTGGCAACTAATTACTAATCGAAATACAATGGGATATTTATGTAATTCCAGTTGATCGTAACGCGTTGATCCGACATCGGATCTCAAACTATATTGTGTTAGGGTGACAATTTTTTTTTATTGAATTATTCGCGTCCGCGTCTTTCTAGATAATCTTGATATGCTTGTTCCCATGCTTGATTTTCTGCTTAATGAAATGCTTGCTGGATTGCTTGAACGCTTGCTTCATCATTTTGGTGTGGTTGACAGGCTTGAATGTGTGATTGATGGATTGCTTGAAGGGCTACTTGTTGTCTTGCTTGATTGTTCGTTTGTTGGCTTGATTGTTGGTTTACTTGTTGGCTTGCCTGTCGTGTTGATCCGACGTCGGATCACAAACGATACTTTATTTTTGTTTCACAAATTTTCAAATTGAATTATTTGGGTCCGTGTTTTTTTATAAAATTCAGGTATGCTTCTTCCAGTGCTTGATTATATGCTACATAGTATGCTTGTTGGATTGCTTGAACGCTTGCTTCATCGCTTTTGTTTGGTTGACGGACTTGAATGTGTGACTCTATGACTGCTTGAAGGGTTGCTTGTTGTCTTGCTTGTTCGTTCGCATATAGGATTGCATCTTGGAAGGCTTGTAGGATTGCTTGCTGTCTTTCTTGATGATTTCCTTGTTGTTTTATTTCATTGATTGCTTGTACAAATGCTCGTTCGAATGAATGTTGGATCGCTTGTTGCCTTGCTTGTTCACTTGCTGATGATGCTTGAGGATTACCAACAGCGTCATCAATAGCAGCAACATACTTTATAGGACGGTTCACACCCAATATATTAAGATCATCTTCATCCAATTCTACAAAGCAGTTGTTAACTCTGTCAAATACCTTATTCATTTCGCCAGTCGGCGGAGTTACTGGTTTAATGAGATCTTCAAGCTGCCAGCCAATAATGACATGTCCCCTTCGAAATAAAATTTCACCTGCATTGAAATGAGTCGGCCGGTGTGAATGAATTCGTCGTAATTCTCTTAACTGTGGATGACGTTTGTCATCATATTCCTCTGGCTCAGCACGGGGCAAGACTCCATTACGTAATTCAGGAAATAATTCCCTTAAAGTAGTCTGTGCACTAAATTCTGTAAGAAAAAATAGTAGATATAGGTGAATTCTAAGGCGTAAAATATAATATGAATCAAAACGATTAAACAAGAAAAGAAGTGCAAAATATTTGGCAGGGCCGACGGAACAAATTTTTGCTAGGTGTGGAATTTTGTAATAACTTGAGAGAGGAGTGAGTCGAAGGGGCTGGGAGAAGGAGCTCACGTGGAAATATTCCCCGCAAAGTAATGCGCGTAAATTCTACAGAAATTCTAGTCGGAACTTTCATCGACTCACAACATTTTGTTGAATTTAATAAGACAGGGTGACTGGGAGGAAATGGGTTTTTGTAACACATGCATGATTTCGGATGTTTTTCGTGCACATGAAGCTGCCATGAAATTCTACTTTTCACTTCAGATTTCCGTAAATTTGCGTTTTTCATCGTGAACACTTCAAATTTCCATAAATTTACGAAAAATTACAACATTTAACAATTTTCGGAAAATTCCGAAATTTATAGTGAATCTATAAGTCATGAAAAATTTCTATCTATTTCTGCCTGAAATTTCCGAAATTCTTCCACTGAAAATTAAATAAAAGCAGAAAGCGATTCTGTGTTCCAATCATGTCTAAAATCATGAATTTCTATAATAAATATATCATATGCACCACGTCTCCCCCTTAGTGCATACCATACTGTATAAACTGAACAATTTCGAATAGGAAATAAATATGTACAGAAATCTCTCCCAGGGAGCCGACTACAAATCGCAACGGGTTTGAGCTCCTTTTCAAATTAGTCATGAAGGATCGTACCTTAGTGTTCTACTGTCTATAACCCCATTTATAGATATTTTCTCAAAAGGAGGTAGAATTAGTAAATTTACTCTAGTTGAGGACTTTACGATAACTTCATTGCTTATAAAATTTGAAAGATTTTATAAACGAGAAAAATTGATATTTTACTTGGGCTCATGCCTATAGCGAATTCAATGGTACCGATTATCACCAAACTTTAACTGGACATAAGCGATATTCCTTTTTACTTCTGCGCTTAAGGAATTTTCGATAATTTTAATTGCTTCACCCTTCGAGCTGAATCGGCCAAAGCTCCAGCCGCATCATGAACTGAACAAGTAATGGTCCAGGGTCGGACTCCTCCGAAAGATCCTCACGAAGTGCGTCTTCCATTTCAGCCAGATCTTGGAGCTTAGAAGAAACCTGGATGTTGATGTTTTTCCTCGTCCTGAAATCATCATCATCTTTCGGGGGATGCCTGATTTCCGCGGTTGGTTTCAATGTCGTTTCCACTTCTACGTCGGCGGCCTGTTCTTGCAGCGTTTGGAAAAGCATTCCGCGTATATATCTTGTTTTCAAAAGGTTGTTGGCGTGGCTTCGCAGACTGCTTATTAACTTTTGTAACCGTGGTTAGCAGAAATCTTTGGTATAAAGAACCCCCTATCCGTAACAAAGTTAATAAGCAGTCGCGAACAATTGTCCAGGGATGGTCCTGAAGGATAAACTCCCAAGTTAAGGCGTGAACAACCGTGCCAAAAGCTGAATGGCACGGGTGAGGTAACTTTCACGTGTCTCTGAGATACCGGGCGACCTCTTAGAGTATCAGCCTCACCCTCGCATGCGGGGTGAGGATTCTTCTGCGGGGTGAGGATGATTCTGCAAGGGTGGACGAACCCTTCCCCTAGCTTCTCGTGAGAATAATTATGACAACACCGAACCCAGTTGTGAATGCAGTTCAGAATAATCGAACGCGCAAAGCACCCGACAATGGGACGGCAAACTGTGACGATCGACCTAGAGTTCAGGGTGCTGCAAATAATTTGGATGAAAACTAGATGAAGGATCAGCGAAGCGGTCGTGGTCTTGAGTGGATGGATCGACTCAGGGATGACTTGCTGAATTGCTACGATGCCAGCATTACGCCTGCCCGCAATGGTTACTTAGCACGCCTCCATACTCTGTGGTGCCAGAAAACCCCAGAGCTTTCACCTGTTTGGCAATAGAAGTTGCAAACCGCACCGACAACCTATTGAAAACAGGATATATATGCAGAACGCTTCCCCATCCGCTGAAAGAACAAGACGCAGACGAAGAAGTGCAAGTGACATTGAGGCCAAACGCGGAAAACACATCCCCCGAGAGATGATGACGATTTCAGGACGACGAGAAACATCAACATCCAGGTTCCTCCTAAGCTCCAAGATCTGGCTGAAATAGATGACGCCTTTCATAAGGATCTCTTGGAGTAGTCCGACCTCTGGACCATCACTTGTTTAGTTCATGACGCAGCTAGAGTTTTGGTCGATTCAAGTCGACGGGTGAAGCCAACGATAGATGAAAAGGCCAAAAGGCGCTTGCATCAACTGATCAAGAAAACTGGCTGGGCTAGACAGAACGCGTCCCATATCCAGTGTGTGATTGACTACATAACATCTTGTCAGCCTCTAACGGTAAGGGTCCAAAAGTTTGCTTACGAACTGAGGATCCACCATCACACATTGAACAAGTCAAAGCTGCTGACTAGCAAGCAGCACATTGTTTTAGGCGCAAAAAGTTCACTTCTACACACTAACACCTGGCCCAGATCTTTTCGTTATATTTTGAGTCGAAGACGCACATTCCGCAGTGGCTGGTGTTGGGACGCACTGGACTTCTTCCGAAGAAAGGCGACTCGTCCAACTCAAGGAACTACAGGCCAATAACTTGTCTGAACACTCTATATAAGATCTTTACGGCTATCCTGAACGACAAGATTGTTTGGACAATTGGACCTGTGTGGAGAGAGATCTACGAACAACATGAATTGAAAACAGGCGTAGCAGGCTGTCGGAAAAACCTGCTTGTCTACAGAAGTGTCTGCAAAGACCCTGCAGCGTACAATCGCAACCTGTCGATGGCCTGGATTGATTACCAGAAAGCTTACGTTTCAATCTCCCATAGACTTAGCATCTGTCTAAAGAAAAGCTTGAAGGTTCATCCACACATAGTGGGATGCATAAAGAGAATGATGCTCCTTTGCAAAATCAGGTTTATCATCTCATCTGGAAAACATCGTGCGACAACTAAGAGCGTCACTTTCCAGAAGGGCGTCTTTCAGGTTGACACCATGAGCCCTATTTTCTTTTGCATCACACTTTTGCCACTATCTCTCGCACTACGCAATTCTCGAGGGTAACTTTGCCGCGGACCTAATAATCGTGAGCATAAGGTCACTCATATATTTTATATCGATGAATTAAAGATCTATGCTTCTGGGATACAGCGTCTCAAAGATGCTCGAAAGATCGTCGAGGGGTACACACGAGAAATTGGTATGAACTTTGGATTGAACAAGTGTGCCAAGATTCATTTGAAACGAGGGCGACTTGCTAGCGTTAGCGATGATCTTGAACTCGTAGACAGGAGCGCTATTAGACACCTTTGCCCTGCGGAGACCCACCTATACCTAGGCGTACCAGAGAGCCGCATTCAGGATATAACATCAGTGAAGGAGGCTCTCCGAAGCAGATGCAAGCGTCTCCTTTGACAGAGTTGGTCTTCCAGTTTGTCAGCGTTGAACAAGATATCTTTAACTAACATGCTTGCCATCCCAAAGAAGCGTTCCTCTATCAAGCCGCGGAGCAGGCGGCCGAGACCCTTGGCCTGCATCTTAACATTAGAAGTGAGGAAAGTACATCCCTCCATCCAGATGCTTCATTTCTATAAGCCCGAGTTAAGAAAGCAGAGGTAAACAACTTCCTCGAACAGCTCCACGACAAAAAATACACGAAAACTTTCACAGAAATGTAAAAGATCAGTCCTCGTCGATAAAGTCAACGTTTGCTTTCCTGAAATCATACAGACCTAATTCAGACACAGAGGGTTTTATTTTCGCGTGTCAGGAGAGTGTCATTTCCACCTTGGTATCCGGGTGTCCCACTTACGCGGGGACGACGTATCTCTACAGGTACTCTACAGGCCCAAAGAGTGCTCTATTACCATCTTTGTCGCTCTTATGGTGTTAACCGCGACCTTGCCCTGACGCACGCTCCCAGAGGGAGAGAGAGGGAGAGAGAGAGAGAGTTGATTATCGGGAACGAGTTGTCCAAAATTTACTGGAACTTCGACGTCAGGCTAAAAGTTGTACACTCGAGGCCTTACATCGTACTCCTTGCCAAAGAGAAACGAACGTTGTTCATGATCGAATTCTCTGCTCCAGCCGACGCCAACGTTACAGTCTAGAAAAAGAAAAGGGGGAGAGGTATCGAGACCTCATACGGGAGCTGCGGGCAGTGTACAAAGAATATTCGGCTAAAATGATTGTCCTTGTCATCGGTGATTTCGGAGGTGCGAAATCATCACTGGTTCGTAACCTCGAAGCCACGTGCCAGAAAAATGCGAAGGCACTTGCGAGATGGACGCACAAAGCTGTCATTCTTGGGTCGCTCCCGTGTCCTTGGGGCTCACGAGGGTATCGCGGGCCCTTCATCATCTTCAAGCTTAACGAAGCTTCATTAAACATGAATAATAAATATATATAATAACATTTTCTATAAACGAATATCCGAATCATCGGTTTCCTTATAGAAAAATTAATTATTCCTTGAATTATTGTTGGAATTAATCCAATTTTGAGAATTAACCAACAAAATTAATCAATAAACAATTTATATAATTGTTATAAATAATCAAGTAAACAAAAACTAAAAGTTTTCATTTCTACACAAAAAAGCCATTTTTTACTGTAGGGTCAACCCATTTCCAGAATATCAGAGTTGTAGAGAGGTCCAGCGAATTGTTGAAACTCAATGAAACTCTCTTATTGGGTGAGTGAAGTTTATGGTTAAAATGGTCTTACAAAATTTTCAAAATTCAGGGACTTATCTCATTTCGAATTTTCAGAGTAGACTTGTTTGGAAACCGCATATCTCCGAAACCACTAATTGAAGTTCAATCATTTTCACAGATATAATGTAGAATTTATCAACCCTTTTACTGTAATTCGAAGAAAAAAAATCAAAAAAATAGCTAAAATTTTTTTTTTAATTTTTGATTCACTTCTTCGCTCAAAAGTGTCCTTTTCATTTTTTTACATAAATATTTTGATTTCTTATAATTTTTTGGTTTGATTAAAAGAAATTTGATGGAGGGACTGGAAGTTTCGGAGATATTAATTTTTTAGTGCTGCCGCGCGTCCCTCACAGTCCACGTGCTGCGGTTGGCGCAGTGGAGCAAAATTGAAAAACAAGGTTCAAAATAACTTTCAGAACGCAATTCTTAGGCGATTTCGGATTTTTGTCTTCAGGTAACTTCTTCATTAAATTTTAAAGGGACCAGAGCAAATCGTTCTTGAATTGTCATTTGCTTAAACTTTTATGTTGATGCCAATAAAAAAAAATTTCGATTTTTTCAATTTTTGGTTATCTTTTTGCATACATTTTTCCTATGCTCAGTATCACTTCAATTTAATGCAGAAGAGTCTATAGGACAAAAACTTTCTGTTGAATTTTATACGTAATTGTTATAAACAAATTAGATTGAAAGATAGCTAACCTCATGCATTCTTCGATTCTCAGGTTCTTTTTGTGTTAAAATTACTTGACTTTATCAGTAGGGTGATAACATGTTTGTCTTCCGATATAATTTTTTGATTTTATAAACAAATTATATAACTCAATGTACATTTCAGACACTTAGAGGCAGAAATATGTCGTTTATTGTTAATATTTTTTGCTATTTGCATCAAAATAAAATTTTGAACACAAAAAGTAAAGAATCGACTTGCTCAGGTTGAAGTTTTCTATCAACAAAAATCCAAAATCGGTCAATAATTGCGTTCTAAAAGTTATTTTGAACCTCTCTATGACAACCGTAGCCGTGGACTGTGAGGCACGCTGGGCAGCACTGAAAAATTAATATCTTCGAAACTTGTAGACCCACCATCAATTTTTTGTTTCAAACGTCGCAGCAAATTATAAGGAATCAAAATATTCTCGTTAAAAGAAATCAGAGGTACGCTTTTAAGCGAAAAATTGAATCGAACATTTTGTTTGGATTTTTTTGAACCGCTTTGACCAAGTTTCATTAAAATCGGTGGAGGCCCCTACAACTCCGATATTCTGGACATGGTTTGACCCTGTATTTAACCGACAATATATTATGAGTGATACTCAAAAGAGCGAATGAGACAATAAATAAACATCTACGTATGATAAATAATAATTTATGTAAATAAATGCGTACTTGGAACATTTTCTTACCGAAACTTATCGTAGGATAGTTACACTAAACGGTCTTTTTATATGTAGAAATTACTTATTGATGAATTTTGTTAGTTGATCACCACAGTTATATTAATTTCGAGAACATTTAAAAAAAAATTCCTAGAGAAAATAGGCGATGGAGACACTTTTTGATAAAAATTGTTGTTAAAAATGACACAAATTGTTATTTATTGACTCATATTCACTTTTAAATATTTAATTATATATTATAATTTTAGGTAGTAATGTAGTCATCTAGTGGCCTTACTGAGCAGGAAAAAGAAAACGATTAAGTTTCTGATTACACTTGACTTAAATGATAAAAGAAATGTTTAATTCAATAAAAATGATAAATTTGATTACACATATTCACATTTATCGAGATTGCTGATCATTGTTGATTGACTAATGTTGTCGATAAATCAGATATGATGTGGTATGGTATTCACTATGCAGGTATTGGGGATTTAAACATGCTATGCGACACTGTCGGCCCCTACGCGAACTAACCAATATGGCCGTGGATGACATATT
>JAUMHM010000049.1:1616765-1657787 GCA_032362435.1 Melikaiella ostensackeni
AATTTTTTGTGTTTTTCAATTACAAAATTTCAAATTGAATGGTTTAAAAATGGAATATTGTAGACTGAAACAATATTTCAATAGGAATTGAAATTGAATAAGAGTGCTTAATTATGAATCTATTAGTTGGAATTATTTGAAAATTGAAAATAGTTTATAAAGTTTCAATCAGACGTTTATATTTGTTCAACTACTAAGGCTTTCCAAGTGAAACAGTTCAATTTATATCGTCAAAACCTGTAAATTGTTTAATTTTGAACAAATTCATAATTGTATTGTAAAATCATTAATTAATTTATATTTACAGATGATCAACTAAAAAAAGTTTTTTACTTCAAAAATTTTTTATTTCAAACGCTTTTAATTTTTGATTGTTCAAGTATTCAAAACTGCATTTTAAAATTCTTCAAATTAAAAATGTACGCTTAAAAATGAAGACCTAAGATAGAAAATTTTTAAAGCAAAAGTTTTTAGAATTACGCATTGTAAACTGAATGATTTCATGATAGAAAAAGTTGACAATCGAACACAGCATTAAAAAAAAAAAAAAAAAAAAAAAAAAAATGAAATCGAAATCGAAATTATTTTAAATTGCATTATATCATGTGATATAAAGTTTGAGATATTTAAGGTGATAAGATAGATTTTTCTTCTAAAAATTTATAAAATTCCCGGTCAAAAAAATAAACTTACTGTCATTTCCCGTTTTTCCCGGTCTCAAAAAATTTCCGGTTAGCCGGTCCAGCGGCCACCCTGAAATTGATTAATTGCTAGAAGTTTAGATACTTACGATATAATCCATGCAGTGTTTCCTAACAACTCCGTGCATTTCTTGATCCCCATAAACTTGATCAGCCACAGCCCGAAACAAACAAGCCCCATCTTCGCCCATCTTTTTAACGATAAAACCCACTTTTCGCATCCGTTTTTCGAACCACCGGTCTCGCTGTAATATTACAAAATTACCTCACTTAAAAGTCAGCAATAATTTTTAATCCGTTTTGAACTAAAGAATTTTTGTCAAGAAACTACCTCCTGCCACTCTGCAGCTGTAAGATTATTGCCAGTTCGTCCAGTGTATTCGTCACCGCTGTTGTAACCATTCGAAAGTTCGGGCTCGACATTTCCAGCTATGCGATTATTGCCAATCACAGAAACATCTCCACCTTGTTTAATGAAACAATTATGAACAATTAATATCAACTCAGGGTGGCTGTTTTAATCGAGGAAAAAAATTCCCGGTCATTTCCCGGTTCGAAAAAATTGTTCACGGTCACTGAAATAAAAAAAATCGATTAAAGCTGACAATTTTTGCATTTGCAGTAATAAAAACTAAACTGTAAGTTAAAACACTCGAAGTGGAACTCTTTTGCATTTTAAACTTTCAAAACTGAAGCCTAACAAAGTTTTAATTCAGAATTTTTTCATTCAAACGCTCATTAATTCACACGCATAAAAATAAAGAATTTAACACTTTTTAATTGAACAATTTCAAATTAAATGCCGTTAATCTCCAAAATTAAAAAAAAATTGATTTTATAAACTGAGCAGTCAAAGATTTCTGATTGAAAAATATAAATCAATTTTTTTTAACTGAACACTTTTTAAATTAGAAGTTAAATTAATTTAATTTCAAGTCGCTTCAAATTAATAATTGTTCAGTTGTTATTTAAGCATAAAGATTCAATACTTTGACTTACAAATTAAACATTTCTTAAAAAACAGCAATGAAAAGTGCGACTTCAAAGTTTAAATTTAGCACTCTGAAATTTTAACGATTCAAGGCTTTCTATTTCAAATAATACAGTTTAAAATCGATTAGTTTTGCATATTTGATTAATAAACTCATTTTAAATGAACAGTCAAATATTGCTAAATATTAAAAAGTTACTCATTTAAAAAAAATTAAAAATGGAAAATTGAATGAGGTAAAGATGAAATATTTTAAAGTGAAACAATATTTGAATAAAATTTAAAAATGAATAAAAGCGTTTAATTTCTTTGTTAAAAAAAAAGTATGTAGTGGAAAATTAGCTTTATTTTCTGAGCAAAATTTCCAGTTTTCTAATCTAATATTATATAACATACATATATATATATATATATATAATATTATATTTTGATTGAAAATTCAACTGTTTTGTAGAAGATTCGTTTTTTTTTTTGGCTTGAAAATTCAACAATTTGGTTGACATTTTTTTTTCTTGACTGAAAAATCTTTCTTGGTTGGAAATTCATCTTTTTGGTTTGAAAATTCATGTCTTTTGGTAAAAATTTCATCTTTTTTGGTTAAAATTTTTTTTTTTTTGGTTTAAAATTATTTTTGTTAACTGAAAATTGAACTACGTTGAAAATTCCTGTATTTTGTTAAAAATTCATTCTTTTGGTTGAAAATTTATCTCTTTGGTTGAAAGCTTAAATATTTTGTTGAAAATTCGTCTTTTTAGGTCGAAATATTTTTTTTAACATAAAATTTAGTTACTCCATTTTTGGTAAAAAATTGATTTTGTTTAGTTGAAAATTAAACTGTTTGGTTGGAAACTCATATATTTTGTTAAAAGCTCTCATTTTTTTGGTTGAAGATTCATCTCTTTAGTTAAAAATCTGAACATTTGGTACAAAATTCGTCTTTTTGGCTTGAAAATTCAACAATTTCGTCGAAATTTTTGTTATTTCTCGACTGAGAAATCTTTTTTGGTTGAAAATTCAACTATCAAATTTTTCGTTGAAAATTCATCTTGTTTTGTTGAAAACTCAATTACTTGGTTGAAAGTTGAACTTCTTTTTAAACATTCACCTACTTCATTAATGATTCGTCATTTTAGTTTAAAAGTCCTCTCTTTGGTTGAAAATTTAACTATTCTGTTAAAAATTCGTTTTTTTTTTTGTTGAACATAAATTTTGTTAGCTGAAACATTAACTATTTCATTTTTGGTTGAAAACTCAACTATTTGGTTGAAAATGAATCATTTTTTTTTCATTAGAAATTTAAAGCGTTTTAAATTGCATTTGATATAACCTACATTAACTTTATTTAAACGAATTTATTCCCCTATTTTCGTGAAAAATCTCCTTATTTTCCCTGCCTTTACATTTGAAAGAATGTTATTTTTATCCTTTTTGTTGCAGGATCTCGAATTGAATCAGTTAAATTTTTGACCTGAAAAATTTGTGAATTGTTTAATTTCCAACAGATTCAGAATCGTCTTGTAAAATCAATTATTGTGTAATTTATAATACTCGAACTACAGTTCATTTTTAAAAATCATTAATTGATTTATATTTAGAATTGATTAACTTGAAACTTTATTCATCAAAAATTTTAATTTCAAAAGCTTTTAATTTTTAATTGTTCAAGTATTGAAAACTGCATTTTAAAACTCTTTAAACTGAAAATGTACACTTAAAAAAGAAGACCTAAAATTCAAAATTTTAAAAGTAAAAGATTTTAGAATTACGTAATGTAAACTGAATGATTCAATAATTGAAAAAGTTAACAAGTGAACTTAAGATTTTTAAAAAAAACACTTGAAATTGAACTTATTTTAAATTGCATTATATCATTTGATATGAAATTTGTGATTGGATAAATTGTTCTTCTAAAGGTCAAAAAATAAGTTCACTGTCATTTCCCGGTTTCTCCCGGTCTCAAAAAATTCCCGGTTCAGCGGCCACCTCTCAATTATTTCAAATAGATCATGAACTATTTTTACTTTTTAAAAATCTAGATTTATCTTCACTTCGGTCTTTTTGATTAATGATTACTTATATTTAGATCTTTATTTAATTACCCTGCAAACCACTGCTCGATGCAGTAGGTGGCGTTGCCTGCCTTTCTCGTTCTCTCTCCCTTTCTCTATCACGTCCTCTGTCTCTTTCCCTCTCGCGTTTATTTCTCGAACTTCGACTAATACAAGCACTGAAAATGTATAAAAAATTCAAGATTACTACTTACAATCAAATAAAAGTATCTATAAAAATAAAAACTGCAAGATCGAAGTGAACGTTGTACAAAAATGCCCTTTCTACTATAAATCGGTGTTTTATTCCAAGTTTTTATGAACTAAAATTAAATACTTGTGAGGACTTGTTCGTTGGCGATGACGTTTTCCATGACTGGGACCTCCTCCATCTTCAAAGTGTTTTTCCTCTCGTCGATCAGTTCCCTGCAATTAAAAATTAATCATTTAGAACACTTTTTTCTGTGAAAATAGTTTTGAGTAAATACTAATTAACATAATTCATAATATTTTTTAGGATAAATGGTTAGTATTCAGTGCTATACTAACAAGTGCTACGCTGTAGATAGTACGCTGAAATGTTCTGTTCAGGGACTTTGAATGAATGCAATCAGGATTTTAAGAAATGTTGAAACCATGGTTATTTATAGAAAATAATGCACACCAAGCCAACATTTCCTGAGCTCGCAAATCGGGGAATAAATATCATATGCGACTTTCGTACAAAGATTTAGCGCAAAAATGATTTCGTTGTAAAAATAGATAGATATTTTTTATTTGTATTCATACATTTTGTGTAGTATACCACTTGATATTTCAATCAGTCTAATCTATGTGACAAAGTAAATTTCTAATTTACATTTCATTCTCAGTTTCTTCATTTGATAGATTATTTACACCGGCAATTGAAAAAAAAGAGAAACATTATACAGGGTGTCTACACAGATCCTGGGAAAAAATTCCCTGACAATTCCAGGTTCATGTACCTGAAGTTCTGAACGTTCAGATGAACGAAATATTTTTACCTAATTCTATTTTATCCAAAAATATTGTTCTAAATACAATTTAAAATAATGCATTATAAGTTTCTGTTGATAAAATATTATTCACAATATAAACGAACAAATATTTTAGCACTGTTTCTAGTTTACAAAGCCATCAGTAAAAAATTTCGTTCATTTGAACGTTCAGAACTTCAAGCACATGGTTTTTTCCAGATATTCCTAGATTTTTTCAGGCATAATATTTCTTAATAAGGAGCCATTCAAGTATTGTGTACCGCATGTTTTAAAGCAAAAGATCCTGCACCCTTTGAAATTCAAAGCATTACATAATACTTGAATAACCCAAATTTATTATCCACTTGTGAATGGTTAAATTTTAAGTAATTAACATTCAAAAATCAGAATATGTATAAAACTTCCCGAGTTTATTATAATGTTTTTTTCAGTCCTTATAAATATCTAAATGGGTAAAATAATTACCTTTTTTGTTGAAAATTCACATTTTCGAGTTAAAAATCCCACTGTTTTGTACAAAATTCGTATTTTTGGCTTGAAATTTCAACAGTTTGGTAGAAAATGATCTATTTAGTTGAAAATTCAACTACTCGGTTGAAAATTAACTCTTTTGTTGTAAATTCATATTTTCGGGTTGAAAATTCTTCTCTTTATATTTTAATTTATTTTATTTATATTATAATTCGGTTGAAATATTTTTTCTTTCTTGACTGAAAAATCTTTATTGGTTGAAAATTTAACTCTTGTGATGAAAATTCGTCTTTTTGTTTTAGAAATTCATCTCTTTTGACAGAAATTTCATCTCTTTCGGTTAAAAATGCAACCTTTTGGTAAAAATCAATCTATATGGTTGAGGATTCAACTGTTTTCTTGAAAATTCAACTATTTGATTAAAAATTAACTTTCTGGTTGAAAATTCAAATTTTAGGGTTGAGAATTCAACAGTTTGGTAGAAATTTCAACTTTTCGATTGAAAATGAACTATTTTGTTAAAAATTCATCCTTTTTGGTTGAAATTTCAACTCCTTGATTGAAAGTGGAACTAGTATGTTAAAAATTCATTTTTTTAAATGAAGATTCATCGTTTGGTTGAATTCAAGTGCATTTTTTTTGTGAAATCAAGTGCTTTTGGTTTAAAATTGTTTTTGGCTGAAATATCAACTATTTTTTCGTCGAGAATTTCTCTTTTTTGGTTTAAAATTTAACTACTTGGTTAAAAATTCATTTTTGTTGTTGAAAATATCATTTTATTTGAAAATTCATCTACTTGATTGAAAATTTAACTATTTTGTTGAAAATTCGAATTTTTCGGTAGAAAATGAATCTTTTGCTTAATTTGGGAACTTTTGACACATGATTACAGGATATTCCTATGTATAATAATTATCACCATCGAATGACTAAGTAAATTTATAATACTAAAAACATAATTAATCATTTATGCATATTTAACATATTAATACTTTGAATAAAAGATATTTTCCTGAGTATAATGAAACTGATACAAAGAAGTTTCATTTAAATCAGTATGAATCCACTACTATAAACGTTACTTTTACAAATAAAAAATCACTGTTATTTAATTTTATATTACAATTAAAATGAAAAATATAGCACGCTCGAAAAAATTCCCTGACATTTCCAGGTTTTTCCAGGTATATAAAAATTCCCTGACAATGCCAGGTTTTCCGGATGAGTAGACACCCTGTTATATGAATGGATGATTAACATGTTTAATAGATGTTAAGCCTACGACTCCAAAATATAATCTCAATCAAATACATACAATATTTTTTATCTTTAAAAATTTTACTTATAAATTTGATTTCTCACCTCATAAGAAGTGCTGGTGAGAACAATTGGGCCTGAGCCATGTTCACTTTGCACAGCGTGGAGATCGACGGCAAACCCATTAGCACCTCGAACCTAATTTAGGGAAAAAAAGTCGTATTGAAAAAACCAAATTCTTAACAAGTTCTTTAAAAATAAAAATTTTGACTCATTTATCAATGTAAACAATTCACAGCAAAGGAATTTAATTTTCATCGTATTTTTTAATTTTATTCTACATTCTCATGTTCAATATACAAAACTTTGTTTGTAGAATCTTGTTTTTTACATTTTTCTTGAAATTCCGTACTCGAAATGATTAAATACAATTCTTTTACGAACTTTAAATTAATCCCAATAAAAATTAGTAGAAAAAAAGTGCGCAGTTCGAAATGCTGATCATTTTTGGACCTTCTGTGATTTTTTTTTTCTTGAAAGACTACCTTTTCTATTTTTTTTCCTTCTTAAAATTGGATGTAGAGCATACGAGAGACGTGCAGAAATAAGAAAATCGTTTTTTTTCTTACCTGATAAGGACTATTAGGTAAAGCAATGGAACCTGACCCGTGTTCGCTTTGTACACCATGAACATCGACCTCGGACCCATTACCTCCCTCACGTCTGTCCTTTGTCCCACTAGTTTTCTTCTTCGAAAGAATCGTCATTTTTATATACGATTTTCAACCAAATGATTGTGACGTGTTGAACTACTTAAAACTTTCCGGTTTTCTCTGTATTTTCAGCACTATGTGACGCACCCTGAAAATTCGTATGTGCACTCGATACGAAGGTCGTAGTCCTCTGCCTTCGTAATCACATTCACTACGAAGCCATTATTTTCCTGAGGAATGCAGGAATCAACACGTAGAAACTCGAGTTTTCACAACAGATTTTTGCCTGTTCCGAAGTACAATTAACCAAACTCAATCACTCAATGTTTGTGCGAGTCATGCCACTATCAAAATACTACACAAAATGGTACGTCGTTGGCCGACTAGGATGAAAACTTTGATTTTCCGATGTTCAATAAAACCCCAATGTTTTGTGGGTCAGCCATCTTTTTCCCGATCTGCAGAGAGCGCAAGAGAGCGGAAATCAGTGAGTCAGTGACCATAAAATATTTTAAGTCTAGACAGTTAACTCGATGTAAAAAGTAAAGAATTTTGTATGGAAAAGACCCGGAAACAACTAACGTCATGTGAGAATCGAAAACTAGGAAGCGGATGAAACAAATTTCAAATGGTGATCGTGAGTACTATTTTTTTTGTTTATATCTTTCTTTCGCCGCTTTGGCAAGTGAAATTCGATTTTCAGTCAAGAACTGTAAATATTTTAAGATTCAAATGAACCCTCCTGGGTTATTACGCCAGGTTTATACTTTGATAGGTTTGAAACTCAAAAGACTCGACAATTTTAATTTTGAGATTAGGAAAAAACTACGATGTCTATGTTTGTCAAATTCTGCCTGTATTCGGTTATATTTATTGTATACTAAAAAGGTTTTTATTTTTTCAATAATTCAATAAAAGAACACTAAAACAATATTCCAGTATAGTATTAATAAAAAGATTTTTGTAAGCTAGTTTAAAAAAACCCTCCTCTGGACCCCCGCCCTTGTTTTAAATATTTCTTGCTTTTTATTATAGGTAGTGCTAATAATTTGTCTTAAAATAACACTGATAAACAAAAATGACCTATGCCCTCGTTGAATGCGATATATTTTCGAAGTATTTTTTAATGCTAAAAACGAATTTGCTTTCATTCGTTGCCATTGGGTGTAGTTCAATAGATATTTGCAATTTAATTTTTTAATAACAAACTTTTTGAAATTTTTTTAGGGATCAAAGCGAAGGCTTTGTGGCCCTGCTTTAGGTCGTTTCGATGCATTTTTTAATGCAGATATCAAATATCACCTCTTTTTTTACAATAGCTACAACGGTTCTTAAAATAATCTAAACAAAATTAATTTTAAAAAATGGAGAAAAATTGCCAAAAATTGAAAGTGCTTTATTTTAGTTAAGAAGCATAATATGCGCGCGCTGTAGCGCGCGTGTAACATCGCTTTAAATGTTAATTCCACCTAGACTATTTTGAAATTTCTTTAATGGATTGAAATGTTTATATTTATTGACTTCGCATGTAAAATAATGCAAGTATGAAATTTTTTATATAAAATTCGCTTTTTTCTTGAATTTCCAACGTTTGAATTTTCAATTGATGAACATTAAAGAAAAATAAACATTGAGTTTTCAACAATTAAATCATTATATATAAAAGGATTATACGATAATTAGCATTGAAATAAATAATAGAAAAATCTTGAAGGAATTAATGTAAAAATTAATGCAGAAAATTCATCTTATTGGCTTGAAACTTCAACAATTTTGTTAAAATATTTTTTCTTTCTCGTCTGAAAAATCTTTCTTGACTGAAAATTCAACTCTTGTTGAAAATTGGTCTTTTTGGTTTAAAAATTCACATCTTTTGGTAGAAATTTTATATATTTTGGTCAAAAATGCCAATTTTGAACAGAAAACTAATCTATTTTGGTCAAAGATTCTTTCTTGAGAATTCATATTAACGAGTTAAGAATTCAACTGTTTTGGAGAAAATTCGTGTTTTTGGCTTGAAAATTCAACAATACGGTTGAAATTTTTTTTCTTGACTGAAAAATCCTTCTTGTTTGAAAATTTAACTCTTTTGTTAAAATTCATCTTTTTTTCTTAAAAATTGATCTCTTCTGGTAGAAATTTCATCATTTTTTGGTAAAAAATACAACTGTTTGGTTGAAAATTAATCTGTTTTAGTTAAAGATTTAACTACTTTGTTCATTATCCATCATTTTAGTTGAAAATTCATTTCTTTGGTTGAAAATTCATGTTCTCAGCTGAAAATTAACTATTCCATTTTTTGTTGAAAATTTATCTTTCTAGTTAAAAATTCAACTATTTTTTCGAAAATTCGTCTTTTTTCGTTGAATTAAACTATTTTTGATTAAAAATTAAAATCTGTTTTGGTTAAAATATCAACTATCACATTTTACATTGAGGATTCATCTTCTTTGATTGGAAATTCAACTACTTGGTTCAAAGTTGAACTACTTTGCTAAAAATTATTATTTTTCTTTTGCATTATTATTTTTATTTTGTTTTGCACACGTTCGAAACCCGAAACATCTCCTTTTTACTATGATGAATCATCGTGAAAGCATTAAATCTATTATTATTTTTCTTGCTTGAAGATTAATCTTGTTGATTGAAAATTTAACTGTTTTGTTTAAAATTAGTTTTTTTTGTTGAAGATTAATTCTTTTAACTAGAAATTTATATTTTTTTAGTTCCAAATTTATTTATTTTGTTGAAAATTCGATTTTTTTTTTGTAGAAAATTAATTTCCTTGGTTGAAAATCCATCTTTAGTGTTCAAATTTTAACTATTCGATTATAAATTTAATTCTTTTGTTGAAAATTCAACAATTTTATCAAAAGGTTATCCTTTTTTATTTAAAATTCATCTGTTTTCTTGAAAATTCGTCTTTGTGGGTTGAAAATGCAACTATTTTGGTGGAAAATATTTGTTCCTATTTATTTAGTTATTTATATTTACGAACAGATTCGGCCTTAGTTCTTATTAAAAAACTAAATACTAAATAATTCAATCCACATTCAATTTTTGATCAATTTTGTCAATTTTTTTTAGGTTTTTGATATTATTTCAAAATAACCGTTAGAGGTTTTCTAAAAAAGAGGTGATATTTAAAATCAGCATTAAAAAACGCATTGAAATGCAACAAATGGAGGACAATTTTGTCTTGAAATTTTACTTTTACCGTATATTTTTTCGATTGCGACGGAAACTTAAATTTAATGTTCTAAGAGGAAATCATTCAATTTTTTTCAAGTACTAAAAGATGCAAAGTTTAGTTTTTTAAGAGTTGTGAACCATTATAAACATTAAATTTAAAATGTAACATGTGTTCATAGAAATTTCCGAAGCATAGATGTTTTAAAACTAGGTTGTAGATAACATTTGACGTATTTGACGTCATTATCGCTTGGTGAGACGCATATATGAGATATCGCGTTATACTTTTCCTGTAACATATTTTAAAATAGAAACTTTATAGTTGAGGTGAATTATTATATAATTTAGATATCAAATATAATTTTAAATTATTAATAGAGGCAAATTATAATTTATAGTAAAATAATTATACCAAATTGGTATTTAATTAACTTTAATTTATATGTTTGAGTTTTTATAAATAGAGAATTGAATAATAATTAAACACATATTCGGTCTTTAAAATGTCCTTTTTATTCTGAGCAAAGTACAAAACACGTTCTTCGGCTTAAGTTCTAAAATTACGTTTCGATTTCAGCGATACTCATCGCTTCAGCAAACGCAAATACGAAATTACATTGCTGATGATTACTTGAGGTTTCAATAATTTAATTAAGGCAACTCTTTCATTTTAACACTATACTTGTCTTTTGAATATATTACTATTCATTGCCTGTTTATAAGGCCTACTACATATGCGTTTCTTTTAAAATATACATTCTCTCTCTTTCTTTATTCGTACGCGTCTCACGATACAATTTGTTTAAATAAAAATGTATGCAAAGAACGCTTGACTCTTTCAATTTAAGAGCTTTGGCAGAAATAAATTTTAACTTCAGTCCAAGCATTCATTTGACTTGCCAAAAAACTGAAATTGTTAATATTTAGAAAATTATAAAATGCCTTCCCAAGTGTTTCAAAACGCTAAGAAAGAAAGTTTAATAATAAATATAAGTAAATATAGCAAATAAGTGCCGAGACTGAAGTTAAATTTTAAAGCTCGAGCCCATAAATAAATCTAATATACATCCCGACTAGACTAGCAAGCAATCAAGACTTTAAGCCAGCTATCCTTCTAATAAAAATTACTATTCGCTATTTACATTTCCGACGTATCAAAATACGAGGCTTTTACAGTGCATTGTAAAAAAATAAATAATAACTTAGAATCGCTTTCAAGCGAGGTGCCAATACGGATACGTATTACAAAAGTTCTCTTCCTACAATTTCTCTCAGGCAGTACTTCAAATCAAGAAGCAGAATCAAAGAAATTCTAGAAAATGACAAAATATTTCTACAAGAGAATCACATTCTACTGTATTTTGCATTCCACGTTGAACACTGGTTCGTTAAATAATTTCGAGTATAAATAGTATCCTAAAAATATCTATCGCGAGGTATGTTTTTCTTCCGACTTTCCTCTAGTATAAAATACTTTACTTTCAGTCACTTCTGAATCTTGAAGATTCAATTTCATAAAAAAAAAATCCAATCGTTTCATTCGCATCGCTACAATACACAAAACCGTCGCATCTTTCGTTTCTAATTACAACTATCAAATCTTACAAATTGGGCCCTTTGGAGGTAACAAAATTGGGCCTAATGATTTTAAAGAGCAGTCTCTAATGTTGGAGCACTTGGGCTACGAGTTACATTTTGCGTGATCGCGTGTTGAGGCGATTCAGATCGCGCCCTAAATCGCTTTTGAAAAACGGGATTTTGATTTTGATTCTGACCAACTGATTGGCCACTGGCCAAAAATTGTGCTTTCGCCAGCTGATTGCTCAGTCTACGACTCTCAAACGCGCTGATCGCATCTTGACTCGACCTGCTTTGTGCTGAAGATTTTGGACAAGAATTTTTCGCCTCTTCTCTGAAATTCAACATGGTACTTTGCGAATGTAGAGAAGGCACCCTTTGATCAGAAATTTGTGGAATATCAACTCTATTATCGGCTCTGAACTCAGTTCTGTTTTCAGATGTGATTTCAATTTTAGTTTGAGGGTTTTGTGTCCTCATATCACTGGCATTGTTCAACTCCTTCATCAGTTTAGCTGAAAACCTATTAGCATTCTGAGTCTCTTGGTTCTCCTTCTGTTTACATAAATCCAGTTGTCGTCTAGATTTCGCAGAAGGCATGGTGTTTTCTGGAGAAGGTTTCATGGCTTTTTCCTCAGCTGCTGTGTCTTCGATTATAGTCGAAGAAAGCACATCTGTCCTGGGTGTTTGGAACCTCCAAGCTGACCGAGGACTGAGGACTTTTGAGAGAGGAGAAAGTGGAGAATTTTGGGGAGATTGTTGTGACTGGCACTGTTGACGGGAAAGTTTTAGCTGCTCGGCAGCTGAAAGCCTCGTTGGTCCAGTTTTGACGCTTTGCTGAAGAAGCAAACGCTTGAAGTCGAGGCGTGAGGTAGTCGAAGGTATTTGAACTGTTGGAGGTATCTGTAAAGATTAAAAAATTAGGGTTAGCTTCTTTAATACATATGTCATGGAAAATTATTAGATTTGTGACAAAGGAGGAAACGGTAACTAAAAGAAAAGGGAAGAAAGCTGGCGAAAATATTTTAAAAAGCTAGAACAGGTGGTAGATGAAAGGATGATGAGAAATGAGGTAAGGTCTGGTTAGAAGAATTGGAAGGCGTTATCAAATATGGGGCCGTCCATAAACTACCTTACCAATTTTAGGCTATTTTTGACACCCCCCCCCCCCCCCTGAAAGTAAAGTAGACATTGGCTAAACATTGGATTTCACGTTTATTCTGCGTTTTTCGCGTTTACAGTGAATTGAGTTACCAATATGCCTACGTGACTAAAAAAGATTTTCTATCAATAGAGATGAATTTTCAACCCAAAAAGACGAATTTTTAACAACAACAAAATTAACTTTCAACCAAACAGTTACATTAACAACCGAATAGCTATAAATTTGTAAGCCAAAATGACGAATTTTTTCGAAGACAGTAGAATTTTCAAAAAAAAGTTTATTCACAACCAAGAAAGATGACTTCTACCATAAAACATGAATTTTCAATCCAAAAGGACGAATTCTTAACAAAACAGTTGAATTTTCGACCAGAAAAGATGATTTTAACAAAATAGTTGAACTTTCAAAAAAATAAGTAAATAAATTGGTAATAATAACTTTCAAATAAATAAATAAAATAATAATAAAATAAAATAATTTTTAACCAAATAGTTGAATTTTCAACCTAGAGAGGTGCAATTTCAACCAAATGGTCGAGTTTTCAAACAAAAAAATATTAAAATTCAACCAAAAACAATTGCATTTTCAAGCAAATAGTTGGATTTTCAAGCCAAAAAGACGAATTTTTTAGAAGACAGTTGAATTTTCAACCAGTAAAGTTGAATTTTCAATAAAAAAGTTCAATTTCAATCAAGAAAGATGAATTTACAACCAAGAAAGATGACTTTTTTTTACCATGAAAGATGAATTTCAAATTCAAAAGACGAATTTTCAGCTAAAAAACATAAGTTTCAAACAAAAATGGAACAGTTAAACTTTTAGTTTAAAAAATTATTTGTCAGCAAAAAAATAACGTTTCAAATATTTGGATTTAACAAAAAAAGACGAATTTTCAACAAAATAGTTGAATCATCAACCAAATAGATGAATTTTCAGCAAACAGGGTTAATTTTGTAATATTCTACCAAATAGTTCAATATTCAAATGAATAGTTTAATTTTTAATCAAATAGTTGAATTTTCTATCGAAATATTTGAGTTTTCAACCAAAAATATGATTTTTCAACAAAAAAAGTTCATTTTTAACCAAATAATTAAATTTTTTATCAGAGTGTTGAATTTTCAAGATAAAAAGACGAATTTTTTACAAAAAATTTGAATTTCAAAACAAATTTTTGCAAAATTGCAAACTTTGTTGGAATTTATAATCAGGAAATGTACTAAACGTTATCTAAGTTCGTAATGTTGCTTCCGCTGCCCCCCCCCCCCCAGGTACCAGCTGTAGTATTTGGCGCAACCTCCCCCCATCCTCAAATTGGTAAAGTAGTTTATGGATAGAGAGATAAAGAATTCTTACCAGAGAAGAGAAAGAAGGAGTCTGAAGACGAAGTGAGGAGCATAAAGATATAGGTGGTGTGGATATTTAAAAAGAAAAGAAAGATGCAGCAGAAATAACAAGGAGTGAATGATAAAATAGGAGGTTTGAGGGAAACGAATCAAGAAGGGAAATAGTTGGTAAGATTAATTGAAGAAACAGATGATAAAAGGATAGAAGTGAGGGAAAAAGTAAAGAAGAAGAAGAAAGGCAGAGATGTAGACTATAGAGGAACTGTATTCACGGACTTAGGGAAAAGGAGAGAAAGAGTGGAGAGGATAGTTGTAGATCTTGAAAGAGTTAGAACATTAGCACGTGGGTGAACAATAAATTGGCAGGCTGGAAAAAAAAGAAGGGAAGAAAATGGAAGATTGAGATTGAATAAGATCAAAAGCAGCAGGAGGGATGAGATATAGACGACGTTTTCCATGTAGAGATAGCACGAAAAAAAAGGGTAGGAGTTTGTAAGATTGATATGAAAAAAAAGAGATTATTGACACATAGTGAACGGAAATATAATAGGTGATAAAAGCAGCAAATATAATTTCATAAGGAAAAGAGGGATTTCAGTAAATGATTATATTATCACGAATGTTAATAGATGCGACAAAGTAGAAAAACTCGTGTTAGATAATAGTGTAAGAGACCATCAACCTTATAATGTAGAAAAGGAAGGTAAAGAATAGAGGGAAAATATTACAGTTAATTAAGATTAAGGAACTAACATCATCCGGTAAACAATTTCCCAAAAATAAAACATGAGTATGCTTACTTCGGGAACTTTCTGAGATTCAGGACTCCAGCTGTGCCTCGTTCCGGCATTATTTTTGATAAGAGAATTCATGGACCCAGATGGAGAGAGATTTTCGCTGTCTTCTTTAATGTTTAGCCTCTTCTTTGACTTGTGAATCGCAGCAAATAGTTCCTCGTTCGACATAGTGCTTCTCGTTGGAGAAAGTACTAAATTCGTGGGAGTACTTCTTCCGGATGAAGATCCCAGAACTGGTGTACTTCTTCCTGAGGTACTGACTTTTATAGAAGGGACTTTTGTTGTTAAAGCTAGACGTTCAGCGACGGTTGGTGTTGATCTTGCAGTTGGTGTTGATGTCTTAAATCCACTATTGTGTTCTGGTCCGATTGGGGAAATAGGGGTACGTTTCAAATTTTCGTTGGAGAGGGACTTCCTACTTAAGGGTTGTACTGGCGAAGATGCGAGAAATCGATAACCGAGTGCAGATAGACCCTGAGGTGATGCGAACCTGAAACAATAGATTGGAACAACTTTAACTCTCTAGATTTACACTTCAACCGGTTGTTAGAATTAGATTATTTCAAACAAATTAATCATTTTAACCTATATTCAAAACATTTCTTTACCTGTTTTTAACATCCACAGGTAAATTACGTTGTTGTTTTTGTTGTTGTTGTTGCTGTTGCTGCTGCTGCTGCTGTTGCAAAAATCTACTTCTAGCCTCTAGTTCGACATGCCTTCTATTTAAATCCATATAAGCATCAGATTCCAGTTGTCCATGATAGCCCATTTGTTCCATCACTGGATTTTGACTCTGTTGAGCCAACATGTGCATAGAACTAACTGGCCCACGTCCTAAACCTCTTGTAATATCTGGTGTGACACTTCGAGGTGGTTCATTATCTCTTTGAGACCTTCGATTCGGAAGAGTGAAAAATTGTTGATTTCTTGCATTTTGGGCTTGAACAACTTGCTGATTATACAACATCTGATTTTCAGCATAATTTTGTGGAATATGTTGTTGATCAATGTGTTGCGAATTCTGATCGTAAACTTGATAATGCCTTGGATCTTCAATGTAGGTTTGTTGGTGATATACCACTGGCTGTTGTTGCTGATAATAATTCGACCTGTTGTCGTACATTCTTTTAGGGCATTGTTGCGAGTAGAACAAGGTTTGAGCCTTCGAATCATTAGCAAAATCTTCGTAACTCTGTGCTTTCCTCAAATCATGGGGTTGTGGTGGTCCAATATATGGTGGTGGTTGCTGAACTATCACTTGTACTGGAATCGAATCCCCAGCAATTGGTAGCACCGTATTATCTGAAACACAAATTCGTTCATGATTAAATTACTCTTTTATTCTCCACTTCGTTTTGCAAGCTTCCCAAATCTTTAGACTCATGACCATTTTAATTTTTTAATTTTTGAGAACAACATTAATGCGTTACAAGTAATATGATAGAAAATTTTGAATTTTATTATTAGTATCGTTTTTAGATCGATTTTTTTTAGAGATTCTACGAGAAAGAGAAGTTTTGATAAAGCATAGGGAATTAATGAAAGCAAGCAGTTTCCAGAAAAGCAGGCATTTTGCAAAAGCATCAAACTTGGTGCGAAACGTGTGCCGTGTTAGTGAATAAAGTAAAAAAAAACCTCATGTGAGATTGACTTTGACATTTTGTAGAAATAGTTTTCATATAAAAAAATTACACGGTGATTTATTAATATCAAAGTTGACCTTCATATGAGATACCAAAGAAATCTCTTCTCTTAAAATTGAAGAATTTTCTCTGGGTGCAGAGTTGTAACATGTTTATTTTATTTAAAGAGTTACTCAATATTTTTATATGAATATAAAACATCTAAAAAATGGTTAAATGTAGAAATATAATTATTCTTAAAAATAAAAGATGTACAACTCTGGTATTTGGGGATGAAACTAAAAAATGTACTCACCGAGCATCGAGCATGGATCTATGAAAAATTACTATGGAAGTGCCACACTGTGTAAAGTGCATGTTTTTTTTTCTAAAACTATGATAATATGCACGTAGAAATATGTACACAACACAAATCAAAGTGCAGGTGCAAGGATGGGAAGTTGGAATAAACATTTAACAAAGGATTAGAACATAACAAACACGAGTATTTACAACCGAGGGAAACAAATCGACATTACGTGAGATTTTTGAAATTGAAAGGTGCTTGTATGTGCGGGTGAAAAGTAAATGATGAAATGCAAATATAGTTTCGATTTGAAAAATACTTCTATTCACATACAGTCATAGATTCATAGATACTATTATTGATCATAATTATCGTGATCGTCATATTTAATTTATAAAACGAGGCAGTATGTACAGATAAAATGGAAAGAAAAACGCATTAAAAAATACATACATATACATATTAAATTTATATTCAGACGCATACAAAAACAAAGAGGAGGAACAAAAACTTAAATAAAAGGAAAAACGTATTCACATATACACAATATTGCAAAAGCCTACTCTCCCCAGGTTGCAAGTACGTCCGTGTTTTATTATCACCATTGTCATTAGTTGCAAGCAGTTATTGTTACAGCAAGTTTTTGGTCTCGATTCTCGTGCCGGTCAAAGGTGTGCTTTTTTGAAAATTGTATAAATTAAAAACATTAAACACTGGGACTTTTTTTTTGTAATCACACCTTCTTTGGACGGATAAGGCACAACAAAAGGAGATTAAAATTAGGAAGGCATCATTATAATTAGCAACATTATTTTTAAAAAACCATCTTTCAAGATACATTTCTGGATTTTTCAGCCAGAAAAGTTAGTTTTATGTTAGTCACTGGTATAGACGCTACTTACAACGCGAGGTGAGCACGCTTTATGAACTAACATGCGTGATATGCCACGTTTACACGGTGATTCATTTTCTTATTCAACAAATTAATTTGTAAACGTTGCTGTCACTTTCTACAAAATTGTTCACAACAAAACAAAACATTGGGAAAAATTCCAAAACAATGCACAAATTCATGCAATAAGTTTCACAACAATGAAGATACTTTCATTGTTATTTTTGTATATAATCTATCGTCACTGTGTCAACGAGGCATGGTGTAAATGTAAAGTTTAAGGTGAAAGGATTTGCAATTCTGATTCACATGAGCCTCTATTAAATTCTAAAACTGTGCGCAGTTTCAAGTTCTGTATTATTGTAATTAATGAAATTAATTAATTAAATTAATCACTTGTCAATTAGTTGTCTAATAATATGTACATCGTCATGGCACGAACTAAGGTATCCTTAGTAATTAAAAAAAGTCTATAAGTTTCACTTGTGCGTGGAAGTCGTTGCTTTCGGGTTGTATGGGCAATATGTCACATTAGTTTAAAAAAATTATTTCTGTCGATCGTTATTATTGTAAATGATAACATAAAAGAAATTAGACTATTGGAATTTAAAGCTGATTCACGTAGGTTTGAAGTCCACTTTTAAGATTCAAATGCGATGGAATAATTTCGTGTAATAGACTGTCCTAGATTTAGTAATTTTTATTTGCATTTGTTACCACATGTGGCGATACGCTGAGATTATCAATATCATGTCCCGACTAGTTATAATTCCTACTTGTATGATTATGAGTGTGAACACAAATGCAATTGTGCATTTTACGCATTGGACACGATAGCGCTACAATGTAAGTACGTGTCGATAAGAGGCAATGTTTGTTCTTCTTAATATAGATAAATAAGAAGCAGTTTTTCAAACAAGTTTTGTAATTTAATTATCAAATTGATACTTGATTTCCAAGAACCATTGAACTACATATTGAAAGAAAGGAAATATTTTAATTGACGAACTTTATTTACCTGCTTTAGAAATTATGGTTTTAATTAGTGGTGGGCCGTTGTAAATTAATTTATATCGGTTTATATAAACGGATAACTGATTTGGAATTAGGTCACTCAGCAACAGCATTATGACCCTAAGTAAAGGTATCAGAATTCCTTCTGATCTCTTTCGCACATCATTATCAAAAATTCACTTATAAGAGAGATAAAGTTTCATTGATGATTTATAATGTTGAACTTTTTTGACCTTGAGATACTTTCTGAACTTTCTCTCGGTGATAGTTGAGGTGCAAGCGGCCATAAATGCATAAGTCCATTTTTCGTTTTTTGAGAAATTTAGGAAAATTTTGCATCTCAGGAACAACTTTATGGAATTTTAAAAACATTGATGTGCTCGGAAACAATTTAAAATTATTTTTAAGCACTGAGGTGGCGGGTGCGCTGCATCACAAAATTCTGTTATTTTAGATGATAGCATAAAATAATTTGAATCAGACTAAAATTATATTATCATTTACGAATTTAAGTTTCATGCAGTAACAATGTATTTTCATTCAAGAACTCATTTTAGTACTGAAAGTAATTACAAAATACTGCTTCAAAATGTCAAATTTTGAGGTTTTTAACTTGATATTTCTCTGTCATTATTGTGTTAAAATAATGAAATTCAACTTTTTATAAAAGATATATCCCTAATATTGATATTTTTGATCAAAATTTGAAAGAATTACATACCCCTTTTAACAAAATTGGCTAGTGAAAATCGGCGCTTTGGTTAAATCCTCCTTTTTCTTCTTCGAATATCTCCTAAGATGTAGAAGTAAAAATATAAAACTTGCAGGATATCTTTAGTTGGTGAAACTACACAGCCGATCAAATTTTTCGATGGGACCTTGCCCCGTTTTTATTTAAAACTACTTTGAAAATCGCGTATGGATAACCCTTTTCTAGCCGGCACGAAAGGGAATAACAATATGGATGAAGTTAGCTCTTAAAATTCGATTGCTCTACATTTCAAACTAAATAATTTTTTTAAATTAGAAAGTTTTCTTAAAAATGAAGTCCTATTTTTATTCTTCTTATTTTTATACTCTATCAGTAATTACACATATATATTTATATAACGTGAATAAATAAAAATAAGATTTCATTTTTAAGAAGACTTTCCAATTTAAAAAAATGATTTAATTTGAAATGTGAGGCAATCGAATTTTTCGGGTCTGTAGAGTTACACCATGTAAAGATATCCTGAATGTTTTAGATTTTCCCCTCGTACATCTTAGGAGATATTCGAAGAAGAAAAAGGTGGATTTAACCAAAGCAACGATTTTTACTAGCCAATTTTATATATAAAGGTATGTAATTCTTTCAACTTTTGATTAAACTTATTAATATTAGGGACATATCTTTTATCAAAAGTTGAGTTTCATTATTTTTACCTAATAATGACGGAGAAATATCAAGTTGAAATCCTCAAAAATTGAAATTTCGAAGCAGTATTCTGCCGTGCAAAACAAGAAAAGCCGTAACTTACATTTGAGATATGGCACCAGAATCTCAATTATTTTCCACTGAAATATATTAGAAACAATTGTAAATCAGGTGCCAATTCCTAAATGTAAGTTACGGGTTTTCTTGTTTTCACGGCAGTATTTGTAATATAATTTTAGTCTCATTGAAATTATTTTATGCTTTCATCTAAAATAACAGAATTTTATGATTCAGCAATACCCGCCATTCACTCAGTGCATACCACTTTTTAAAAATCATTTTTACAAACAGAATTAAATATTAACGCTTATAAATACTGAAATTTGACTGTAGGAACATCCAGAAACATTATATCTTAACATCAAGTTTTTTTGAAATCACGTCGCAACGACGTCTAGATGATGTATTATGGAATGACCCAATAATTAATTTTTAAGTTCAATTTATCAAGAGATAAGTGAGAAGAAGCAAAATGTCAACAGCTGTGATCTCATCGGGGTTACATCTGTTGTTTAGCTCTGACTTGACATCCGTATAAAAAAAGGGGAAGTGTGCTGTGAGATAAAGTGATCCATAATGCTTAGAGATCATGGTCGTTATGTAATAGATCAGAAATTACAAATACTTCATTTATTTTCTACATAATTGGAAATCGTTATTACTTTTATCTATTCTAAATTCTATTTAAATTTTTTAAAAAAGAAAAATTCTGATTGGAGCTCCTGGGTTAGTCAGAAGAGTTCAGAAATTGATAACACGGAAGGTCGAGACAATGATGAGGTCATATTTATGTGACATATAGAGGACCAGATAGGAAAATTCCTAAAGGAAGAATTATTTCGCATACAGTGTAAATACCAGAGATAATTTTTATTCCAAAGTAGGATAAAAACTTTAGGATGGAAATATCTTTGGCATTTAATTTGTAGTAAACTAAAAGAAATAAAACTTTGAGATTCCGAATTTATTTTTAAATTCTTTCTTCAGTTTTCCAACGACTTCGAAATATTTAATACGAGATTAAAACATTTGTATGGAATGCTGATAATTAGAAAGAAAGAAAATCTAAGAAGAGTTTATGTTCGCGATTGATGGTTTTGCTACATAATAATGTTATGTACGTATCTGCCTTTTGTGGAACTTCGGTCAAGACATATGGTATTAACCGCTATTTATAAAACGAAAAAATATCAATTTTTTGTTTGTTTATAAAGTCGAGGCAGTTTCTACCGTTTTTTTCTCATCTTTTTCTACACATTTGATATTAAGTTTTTATTTCACTTTTTTGTTTTATCACTTTGGTTCTGAATTTTAGCAGTTGTTAGAGTTACCCAAAAGCATTTTAAATATAATTTAAAAAGCATTCAATTCATAAAAAAGATACTTCGCAATCTCTCCTTCAGATCCTAAACACTCTCTCTAAATCTAAATTATTGAAAAGCTCTCACTCACGGACTGTAGTGAACATTTTTACCAACTATTATTCATTTTCAACTAAACTTTTAGAGAAAAGTTGAAAACTACTAAAAAAAATAGTGAAATTTAACAAATAATTTGTATAAATTTACATTAAAGTAAATGAGTGACCGACTTTTCACTTATGCAGATTTAGGGAGCTGAGAAATAATTTATTCAATTCGAAGAAAATTATTTGCTGATTTATATCTAATGAATAAAAGACAACTTTCTTGGCACCAAGATATGAAGAGCGAAATATCTTTTTTCATTAAAAATGCATCTTTTACACTGTCAAAATTACTCTTATACGACTTACGGGGTCTTCGTGTTGCCAAGAAGAGAAGGTGTCGTGCCAACATCTTCGGTTGCTAAATTGCTCTGAATGAAACGATAACTCTGCTAAGAAACAGATTTGTTTGCACCGACTTTGGCGACGGTTTGTCTACCGGGAAGATTTCTTCCGTGCCCAGAGATAAAGTTATCAGCATCCACAAATGGTTTTAAAATACACTCGTTTTGCATTAAAGGATTGGAAAAAAAACAAGATCCCTTCGATCCGAAAGAGCCGAGATTTTTTTTTATTTCCGGAATTGTGTTTTAAATTGCCATAGAAATCGAAAATCAAAACCCCTAAATTGAAAATGCCCTAAATTCGATTTTAGAATCTCTTTTAAAAATCAAAGACTGGACTGTCCGGTCTTGAGACCGGACCGTTGACTGAATGTTATCACTGGCAGTGCAGTGGAAGTATTTGAACCCCCCACATTCACAGAGGGAGTGAAGCGGTTGGGAATTTTATTTATCTGCATCTGGTTTCATCGTCTGGGATAAACATCGAAGTCTGACGCAATTCTTGTGGCTCATTGAGCCAGCTCATGCCGTTAAAGATAAGGGCTGACTGCATATTTGCTCAGAACACCCCTGTTCTTTTCCATCTTATTCGCATCGACTTTCTTCTTTCTTCTCAGCTAAATCCACAGTCACTTCCTGCCTTTGATAAGCCAATAATGAGAAATATGTGCTAAAACTATACTTTATGAAAACCTTCCGAGGTCGTCAACCTCAGCTAGAAATCGCGGAAACGGTGTTCGGTGGACTGCAATTTGTTATCTCTAAATTATGTGTTCATCCAAATAAAAACTCCATCCTCATCAATACAGACTTACAGAGAATGACTTTAATAAATGTGCACTGATGAATTATAATTTTTAACTCTTTTTTTTTGTTACAGGTTTGAGGAAATTATCATCAGTTGAAGACTTCGGAAGATGGGAGAAGCTCTTCAATCTGGGGAGCAAGTTGCCAGGATTCAAGATGGTGGTAAGGCGGAATGCTTGATTTTAATTATGATTCAGAAGGTACACTTCTAAAGGTATCTTCTGAAGAAGATATCTTCTTCAGGAGAAGAAATTGCATAATTGACAATAAGGCGTTTGAAAACGTGCTAAGGAGTTGAGACATTTTGTGTAACTTGAAGGACACGATCTTAGAAGATCCGATAAGCCTATTTAGAAGTATAATTAATTTAGATCGCCTTGAGCTGATGGAAAGAACAGGATGATACGTGATGCTGTTATCATAAAATAGTGATATATGAGTCCATGAAGATTAGCCAGAAAAAAGGCGTTCATGTACAGAGCAACGTTCAGATTAGAGACGTTGGGAGGAAGAGAAGGGAAGTCTTATCGTGTAACCTTGTTGAAAGCCGCTCTTCGCTGGGGTTGCCCGCTTCCTTTATCGTAAAAACCACACAATGCGAAAACATTCCACACTTGCATCGAAACCTCTTTATCTTCCCGGGAGCAGCTGCGAGATCGTGAGCTAATGCCAGATAGCTAAAACGTGACCAGTATCGTTATTAAAGTATCTATAAAAACATCTGCAAAAATATTTATGAAACTATCAACCCTGATAGAAACTTATACATCTTGATTGTGCCAAAGCTGTTGTTTGTTTCTTGAATGATTCAGATTTATATACATAGGCCTATTTTTCTATAAGACACACGAGAGGGAAAGAGAATCGCGATTGGAAATCTCTAAAGGACGTTATATAGTACAGGGAAAACCGAAGATTGCTTGTGGTTCAATAACGAATCAAACTGTCAAAACGTTTTAAAACGTTTAGTTTTTTCCACTAACTACCAAATTTCTGTATCGTTTCCTGAATACTGAAGAGCCTTGACAGGTTCAAGATCCAAGGCTCTGGGTCTAGGACTAGTCGGAATTGTAGGAACAGGAGAGGTAATTAGGTTTACTTCGAAATCCGCATCCTTGTCAATCTGTGGTTCCGGACTCGATACCGTGTCAGGGTAATTTATCCTCTCTTTCAAAAGCTCCTCCTGCAATTCTTCAGAAGGAGTTCTGAAGATCTTTGAAGATTTCTCGGAATGGTTGGCGAACTTTTTAATAAACATTATAGGACTGTTTGCCATTCGGTAGCTTTCACTTCGCTTTACTTTACGATCAACTTTTGTGTCTGATTTCTCTTTTGAATTGATACTATCTAAATTTAGGGAATCAGAATTTATAAAACTAGAATGTACAGAGCTGGAAGTGAGACAGTCAGAATTTTCTATAAATGAATCATCGTTATTCGAAGTGGACGCGTCTTCGTCTATCTTGCTTATACCATTTACGATATTTCCATTTTCTTTATCATGAGAAGGTCTCACGGTTTTTCTGAAGAAGTTAGGGGTGTCTAAATCCGATTCTAGAAGCTTTCTACATAATTTGGGAGTAGTACCACTTGGTTTAAGGTTTTGGAGACGGAGTGATTTCTCAAAATTGAGCCTCGAGTTGGGGTTTAAAACTTTTCGTTGATTTCTAGAGACTGGGGTGTCGGTAACTAGTGATGAGACTTGATCGCTTTCGCTTTCGGACTGAATTTGAGACTCTTCCGGAGGATGGTTTTCATCCCTTGTTATTTTACATATAGCATCTCGAGAATTATTGAGAGAAGTTTTTTGTTTGTTATCTTTTAGAGGTTTGGTATAAATTTTAGTGGGTGTTAGTGTTCGCGTTTTGGGATTTCCAGGACGACAGGTTCCCCTATCCGAAAGCAACTGACCTCGCGTTCTGTTTACATTAGTCGTAGGTCGGTGATGGTCGGCGGATGATCGAGTGCCCTCTAATCTACCTTTTCGAGTGCAATCATCATGATCAGTGCTCGGATCAGAGGGCGTCTTACCTTCGTCGCCTTGAACGTTGACGTAAGCGCCGCGCAGTTGTTTATGAGGACTGGTAGGACAGGTGGGACTGACAACTGTGGATGGAGTTCTGACGTAATCTGGACTCGCTGCTCTGTCTGGGCTCTTTGCTGCTCTGATGATGACTTTCCCCAGTTGGGGAGATGTTGGTGGTGAGGACCTGATATTTCCATCAACAGAATCATTTGTCCGGTTGACGGCTCTCACGTTAACATGAGCTCGATGAAGTAAGGGAGAAGGACTTGGCGAGACCCCTTCCTTCACAAAAGGACCTGAAACCGATATGCATTCGAATTAGTTTCTCATGTTGATTTGTATCCTAGAAGAAATGTATCCCAAAAAAAACTAACCTGGGTTGAATGTCGTATGAGCTCCTTTCCTCCTCCTCAAACTATCCGATGAGTAAACAACCTTCCCCTCCGAATCTAGCGTTACCCTCGCACCCTGTCTCTTCCTCTCCAAAGAAGAATCCGGCTTCTTTGGCAATTCACTCAAGCTAACATACTCTGCATCCTTCTTGAAGAGATCAGCATTCGCGTAGGTTACGGGAGGGCGAATCGTCAGAGTGGAATCCTGATGTTTGTCGTTATTGTTCCTCACGTCGGCTATGGTAACATAGTCGCCGGAGTCTGGGTTCACGAGTTCCTGGATGTTCGCTTTCTGCTGATGCTTCTTGCCCGTCAGAGGCAGCACGCCACGAAGTTTTTCAAGAACTCCACTAAGGGGACTGACTTTTGTAGAAGTGGATGATTGCACTGGTGCCTTTTGCTCTGGAAGTGGTGAAACGGTCTGAACAGTTGCGTAGAGGTTCTTATCCTGACCATTAATTACCTCCATTTTGGAAGTTCCTACTGTCGCAGACATTAAGACTGAACCAGGACTCTCATTGTTGCCCTGTTTGTTCTTATCCCTGTCCTTTGCGTGCTCGTCATCTGATCCTGGAGGGGTGATGACACACATGGATGGAATTCTACTCGTATTGATGGCAGTTTTAGAACGAATCCTTTCGATGCGGTCACATCCTTCCAGGTCGCTTGATTCCGAGTATTCGAATTCCGAATATGATCTACCTGTGCAAGCTGGACTCGACGCAGATTCAACTGGGGATGAAGAGGTGTTGTGACCACTGTCAGGAGATTCACCTCCTGGCTTGCTCTGACCATGAACCTACAATGATTTTAGTGCATTAGAACAAGAAAAGGAGGTAAAATAAATTGGATGACAGTTTGAAGAAATCTTACCATTGCAACAACGGTTAAGCTGGATTTCCTTTCCGGTGGTGGAGGGGCTAAGAGAGCAGTACAGACTGTTCCCGCTGAACTCGTAGTCGTCGAAGTCGATCCTCTTCCGAACAATTCGTACTCGTTTTCAACGACTGGAGATGTTGGATCCGAATCAAGGTTACAAGACTTAACAAGAGGACTCTGTGGAAGTATCTCTTCTTCCCTCAAAGTCTTCAAACCAGAATCCATGTGGAAGGAGGTGTAATATCCTTCTGTATCACAAGAATACACAGAGGATGTTTCCCCATCGTCTGAAAACGGAACAGGTCCGATATCGTGAATGATATCTGGGGTCAAGGTGCCTTCAGACGTGACTGAAGATGAAGCTGATGTATCTCGTCCTTTGAACCTACGAACATGGCACAAGGATGTTGATGATGTGCCAATGGAAGCTGTCGTTGTCGATCTGAAATATTTTTTCGTTTTTAAGTTTCATTGCAAATATCAGAACTATTGAACAAACTATATCCCAGTTCAAAAATTTATAAGAATTTTCGTTAAAAATGGTAAACGTAAAGTAGTAAGACGCTCTTGATGAGAAACTTCCTGAGGAGAATGAAAATTGTCTTGATTTCAGAGAGGACGTCAAATTTTAAAAGGAATAATATTGATTTTTGATACCTAGGTTGGTGCGTCGTTGTAGTCGTCTCGCTTCCAATACTGGCCCTTCCACTTTCGGAGGAGGCGCTCCAGTTTCCGGAACTGGAATGAGGAGCGTCGTCTCTCCCGCTTCCTTTTCTTCTTTCTCTCCTTTGTGCAGCACTTTCTCTCAACTTAACACTCGGCTGTTTGTCCGAGCTAGGTACAGAGACTGGAATACTGGAAGTGCTTTTACCACTAGAACTGGAGGAACTAGGTTTTCTTTCATGGGATTTGTCCTTTCTTCGCCTGGTCGTCACGGTTTCGTAGATATTAGTCTCTTCCGGTGAGAACGTTTGGCCTTCGGCCGTCCTGTCGGCGCTCGATGAGCCAGCATCGGCTTCCGGTTGTTGGAGCTGTTGCGCACTCTGACTGTTCTTGGGGCTGATAAGTTTTAGTCTTGAAATTCCCCACGCCTTCAGCGTATTGAAATGCGATTTCTTCTCCAAGGGCGAATGCTTCTTTGAAGATCCTAAGATATCGGTACTTGCAGATCGGTGCGCTCTCGATGGTCCTGCTATGTCCTCGGGTTCGTCTACCGTCGTTTCCCTGAAAGATGATTGATTTTTAAATCAAGTTTCGTACTAATTTTGACTTAAAGCAGAAATAACCAAAAGATTTGATTTCACTGAAAGCTTGGTAGGCAAAATTTTGCATTGTTCGATAACACAGGAGAAATTGCTGGATTTTATCGAGCGTGACGGAGTGTACGATTCCTTTATGCTAGGCAATACCGCCGAGACTTGCGTGAGATTATCGAAGCGACTTCAAAACGGGAACAATAAATCGTTGGTAGCACTGAATCTTAAGTGGCGAATTTCTACTCTTTGAAGTCTACTTATTGTGACTCGAAGCGCTTTGATTTACAGACTACATAAATATTGTTCTTAGGCTACCTCAATGTCAGAAAAATAATCCAGCAACTTCATGGTTCATGCTGCTTTATAAAATAATAGCTAGTAGAAACTTGTAACAACCAGAATTTGTAACGTGAGAAAGTCAAGTGAAGATCTAGATTCCAAATCTGGATAGTAGATGTAATAGATAGTACACAATAAATAGCAGATGACTAGATAGTAGACAACAGATTCTAGACAGTAGATCTGAGACGAAGAGAGCAAATTTTACTGACCCTTCTATAGCTTGACGAATTTCTTTCTGATCGGTTCCAGCGATCGTGTTTCGTCTCTTCCCTCTAGGCCTCCTGGGACGCGACCTTCTTTTCACGGCTGTCTCTTGTGTTCCAGGTCCTGATAGCAAGGATCGTCTTCGCATTGACATCCGAACGAATCCTCTTCCACTCACATCCACAGCTACTATCTCTGCTGGGAATCTGCAAATGGGTGAGTGATTTGGAATTTTAATTTTATTTGCTGACAACTAGTTATTAAAATATTCATCGTCTGAATCTAAATCTAACATGGTTCACAGAAAAAACTAGGGGTTCGCTAAAGTTGCGGCTTAAATAAAAGTTGGTATCTTTTAGAACTTAAACTCCAATAGAAACCTGTGGAGACACAAAAGGGTTTCTTTGGAGAACACTTGAACAAAGATAAATATCTTTGTCCTTTGGAGGTCAAACTGAAGTCTTCTTTGGAACAAATTCATCGTTTAGGGTCCTTTTTAGCAAGAGGGGTTCCTTTTTGTTGCAGCTCTCTTGGAATCAAAAAGTGGTTCTAATAGAAACCCCAGTTTTTTCTGTGTTGAATCTACCCGTCGGTATTGATATAGAAATATTTTTCCTTTTAATAAATTAAGTCTATTTTTGATCTGAATGAACTAACAGTTGAGAATGTAAGCTTTCAGTCATAAGTGGAACGACTCTAAAAAATATTCTCTCTCCACTCGTGCCGAATAAATGTAGACAACACTAGAGCCAAAGAAACTTGAGGCACCAGTTAATCAGTTATTGACTTTCGTTAGGTACAGACTCAGAGGATATTCAACTTGAAGTGCAAAGTTGGTGCATAGTAAGGCTCCCAAATATGGTAATGTCAAGTATCCTACTCACTTGAGTGCTACAGCCTGAACCTGTTCCTCGGGACTAGGAAGCTTGTGATCAACTGCACTGTCATCGGTCATATCTCCCAAGATCCTGGACATGCAGTCCGGTGGTACCGTCACATCCCCAAGTGCCTCTGCTGATGTCCATCTTCGCAAATCCTCGATAGCGGCAGGCTGAAATAAATATTTAAATTAGAAATCTAAAATTAAATTGGAAAAGTAGTTAACTCGTTAAGCTTTGAAAAAACTGCTTTAAAGATGGGGATTGTTAAATATGAATATCGTAAGGATTTCAATTTTCGGAACTGGGAAACGAAATCTCTGGATATTTACTCAATCTTCTTAGGTGTTGGGTTGCCTTTTACTGGAGTGGAAAAAGTTCTACACCTCGTTTGGTTTTTATGACGAGACGTTGCGTAGGTGTTCTCATTGTCGAATGTCATCGTGCGACAAACTGGATCTCGTGTACCGAGCATGGAACAGATTACGTTACCGACTGGTTTCTCTTTGCATGGGCTACCTTCCACACAAGAACTTTCAGCAGATTATCTCTCACTAGATGAGAGGAATTTTTTTTCTAATTTTTTCCCCAAGCTTTTGGCAAACTATTTTTATTTCTTCTCTGAATACCTGACTGGAACTTCCTCAAAATCCTACTTACGGACCTTGGTACTGATTTTAGTTTAGGAATTTAAAAAAAAAAGAATATAACAATCGTTTCACCAGAAGCATAACCCCCCAGAGAGAAGTAATAAAAGTCCAGCGAAAAATAATAATGGAACAAAAAATACATATCCAACGACCTTTCGAATGCTCGTGAACTGAGGCTTGAGAGGAGTCGGTTTATTAGGATCATAAAAATAATCTTTATAGACGAAACACTGCAGCCCCTCAAAGTCTTATGGTTCGAATAGCAATTAATTTAATTGCGGATGCACTTAATAGCTGCATCGTTTCAAGAGGCCAACGGGCATTTAAGATAGCGAATATTGTTGTGGTCAGCTTTGAATTTTCATATAAATTATTCACACCCTTTTTATTCAATGTTTAATATCGCATTATTAGTTTTATTATTTAATCTAAGATCAAGTTCTAATGTTTTTGTGACATTACTATTTTCAAATGGTTTCCCACCTTTTTTCTAAGTCTGAGCAATAAAGGTTCCGAAAACGATAATTCATGTATTGTCAAGGATAAAACGACCTCGTTGGTTCAGGTTACTATTGCAGCACCTAAATGACGATAATGCGACCACGTGATTGTGGCACCATTAAGTTTCGTGCAAAATAAAGGCGCCTTTTTATTGTCCGCATAATTTACGACCCTGAACACATTAAACTCCGCCGGTTCTCCTCCACTTTTGCGTTTTCCAGACTCCACAACGTGTACGTATAATATATATTGTACGCTCGGACTTGGAATAATATTAAGAGTGAAAGTGTGTCCCGCGCATCTAGACATAATTCGAAAATAAATCACGATCGAGGCAAACAACTGGAAAATAATGCAATTAATTTAGCAATCAAACTCAAATCGTGTAATTTAATTAACTGACTTTGTCGTACTTTGAGTGGATTTGAAATATGAGCTGGTCGTGTTTAATTGCAGGTTTTTGCCGATTAGAGTCTATCCAATTATTATATCGCGCGGGGAATTTATTGCTCGGCCATTTGAAGTTGATCGCCACATTGTGATAGTGCGGCGCGGATTTATGTTGCCCTTCAAAGCGGGAAGGCACTTACAGCGTTCTTGGCTTGTGCACGTGTTTGTACATGTACGCGGCGGATTTCCTATTGGGGGTTTGGATGGTACTAGTTGGTTCCTTCGAGGTCCATTAGCGCCACGTCGGCAGGTATAACCAAAGGTATAACGAACATAGAATGAGAAGGAACGGGGAAAAACGTACAACAGGACCATCCCGCCACAGGAGTTCCCTTTTGCTAAGATACCTACGTAACCTGCCGGCAACCTGCACGGCCTTGTCGAATACGCAAAGTATAGGGTGTCTCAAAAACATGAATCTTCTATTTATACTATAGAATCAAGATTTGCTGCAGAAAATCGCCGCCAAGTACAAATAACTAGAAAAAAATACCGCAAATATATTTTTGCAATGCCCACCTAGAAAGTAGGACGTTCCATGTACCTAAATTATATGCAAAGTAACTCATTCCTAAAAACAATGTGGAAATAATATTGACGCTTGCGCGCTTCGATTCTTATATACTTTCAGCATTGGCGGAATGAACGCGCATGCGCACTTTACAGATAAGAAACTTTTCTCATCGCGACTTTTCAGAGCACGGCAGCGCCACCAGCGCTTAGTGTCCAAGCGAACAGCTGATGACAGGTGTGAGGTTAGAGTCGACGTGCTCAGAGTGCAAGTGTAATTTTCCTTCTCATTGTGAAAACATGAATAACTTTAATAACAATTCCGATAAAACTAGTGAAGCATGCACTCCACCAGATCTTTTTCAAGGCGCTGCATGTTCTTCAGAAAATCTGCTCCCCGAAAAATCCAAAACCAAATACAGTGCAACGAAGTACCTGATTCAATTACTTAATATTTTCAACTAATTATTACACAAAAGTGACTAATATTATTTGCAAATTATTTGCTAATATAATTGAATATTATAATTAAATAATCACTAATCTTCAGTCGAAATTCAATTTCAGGTTATGTTATTCAATAAAATCCTGGTGTCTTTTCTACTGACATTTAAATCATTTTTAAAAATTGGTGAAGCAAGAACGCCAGGAATTTGACTAATTAATACTTCATGAGTTTTTTTTAGATTATATATAACTTCCTATTTATTTAAATGGTATCTTTGCTGTTTTATTTTTAAAATACATCGATTTTGATTGATCCAAGTATCAAAGTTAGCCAGGGAAAAAACACTTTAAATTTTGTATTATAGGAAAAAAAATTCAAGACCCTAATGCCAATAAAGAAGCTTCTTTTACTACATGTTTATTTTATTATTTCTAGGTCGCTTTAATTATTGGGATATCCGGTGCGTGCTGGTGAGAACAGCTGTACAATATCACCGTGAACGGTGTGAAAGATTCAGATTCAGTGTTTCTGATAAAGCTTCCAAAAACGAAGAACTACGTCGTACGTTCTTTCACTGTTGTTGGAGAGTTCTACTCAATCGTTAAAAAATACTACGATCTCCTAGTGCAACTTTCTCAGACGGTTGTTGCAAAAAAAGCGCGTGATACACGTGCGCACAGACAATTGCTGACTTGTGTGAGTTTAGCATTCGCCTTCAGCTCTTCTCACTCGCGTTTTCTAACGAAGATGAGTCAGAATGCTAACTTCCGACTCGTGCTTCGAGTCTCCGGCTCATGCTGAGAGATTCACACTCGTTAGCAATCGCCTATTTTGCGTACTTGTATCAAAAATAGCTATTTTCTTGACAGAACTATGGATATTCAACTTTTTTGGATTGACGGTGCAATTCTTAGCCGATTTTAATGAAACTTGGCTGAGAGTCATAAAATGTGAAACTTTATTAATTTTGTGAAGATTTGAACTTGCTTAAGTTAAAACTGTTAAGTTTTCACTCTGGGAAACCATAAAAAAGTATAATTTTTCACCTTTGTCAATGACTATAGACAAACCCATCAAACCGATTGACACAAATTTTCAACTGGACATGCACGGCATCACTTTCTAGTGCTATTTTTCAGGAATTTACGATACCTTTATTAGTTAAAAAATTTTAAGGATTTTGTAAAAGAGAAAAATTCCTCTTTCACTTTTGTTCACGTCTATAGCAATGTCTATGGTACCCATTAAGTCATGCATCGTAGGTCAAACATCGTAGATGTTTTTGGTGGGATATAGATATCTAGGATAAGGTAAAGTCCAAACTTTGAGATTTTCCAATCAGACGAGAAGGTAATTTTATTTAAGTATGTGACAGTTTTCACCGCAGTAAATTTTTTTACGTGATAGATTCTTTTAAATCTCCTTCTTTTGTACCACCTGCATCCCTAGAGTAAATGGAATATGAAATATGAAATCTGACACCAGAAACCGTAAGATGTATAAATTACGAGCCGGCATAACATCCATAAAAGTCACTGCGGGTTACATCTTGTAAAGTCAAAGCTAACTATAAATTCCTCTCGTTTACATGTTTTCCGGAATCTGTCACTAAACTGTGGGTACAGCATTTTATGACTGGTCGTAAAACGAAAAATAATAAAACAAAGAATTACAGTAAATTATGCAAAAGAAAATTTTCCAAACTCTCGAGTGTTTTTTGGAAGAAGGTATTTTCAAATCGCAAATTTTCAATCACCCGTTATAATCTGAGTTTCGTATCTTCGTATCTACATCGCACACTTTGAGAGTTCTTACGGGCCCCGAGAGAAACCTCAGAACAGAGTGGGTGGAATTTCCAGCGTTGCCAGACCACGAGGTGTACCAGGCGAGGGATGTTTCTTTCATTTATGGGATGCTGAGATAAATTCTGAGTCACTAGTGTTTGTCAACACGGTAGTCAGTTTTATCAGAATTAGAGGGTACGAAATAGGAATAAAGCCCCTGAGCTATTCATTTCAAAGGGATGAAATTGGTTTCGGATTAATCTATTAGATGGTAAATTTTCAATGTATAATAGACAGTGGGTCATTGGGGTAACTTAGGGCGTTTCTCTAATCAGCGTAATAGGTTTAGACTCCATTGTCATGCTTTTCTACAATAAAGGTGAATCAGCCAATTAGACTTTTAGGGATAAAATACATCATATTTCAAAAAATGGAAGCATGTGTAAAAATATGTTCGTTAATTAAATTGAAAGCTTTTTCTTCAGTTCATATTAAAGATTGAGTGATTGGATTGATATAAAAAATCTTTGAGAGTCCACAGTTAGTCTCAGCGTCTATCGAAGACGAGATTATATTAGAGGACCTGTCCCTCAAAAAATGAGAGTGCAAAAAGTGAGCCGACGTGTGAATGAAATCATCCTCCTTGGATGAGATATACCTGAAACTGATTTCTTGAATCCTGACCAGAAGCGAAGAGACCACCGGGTGCCGCTCAATTTATATCTCTATCTATAGCATCCCATGGTATCTTCCATTCAACCTGTTCGTCTGAATAGATCGACTATCCGTTGGGACAGTCTTTAAAAATTTAAAGCGAAAGAGCGTCCCTGAACCGGATTTGCCAAACCTAATCCTCTGCGAGACACTCGCGGCACGAACTTCTATACCTGAACAGGTGTATTATCTGATGTAGCGAACCGTAACCCCATTATTGACTAATTCATCCATTCCTCCTGGAAATTTTTTCTCTTGGAATTTATGGGTGCTAATGACTCCACACATTTTTTTTAGGAATCTCCAGATGATTGATTTACGACCCGTTTTACTCTTTTTAACAATTTCACAATTTAAAATTCTTTTATTTGAAATTCAATCAACGAGAGTTAATTTGATTTTGAATTCATTTGGTCTTGGTTTAACTTAAGTAGGTTAGTGAGTTTGATACTTACGACTCTAGATTCAATGTCGAGACTTTGATCTCGCCTTCTCTTGCCAAGGACAGGGGTACATAGGAACATGTCCATAGAACTGTCATCTTGATCTCTTCTCAAAGAATCCAAACTTTTTACAGCTACTATCGCTGCGGCCTCGTATAATTCTTTCAAGGCTTTTGGCCTTGTGTCTGATGTAAATAGCGAGGTCACAGGTTTGTTCCAAGATTTAAAATGTTCCTTCCTCAACGCAAAGGTAGATATATCCGATTCCGCTGTAACAAAAAATATAATATAAATATCAAAAGTAGAACTAAATTATATAAAAATTACTTAGTATAATACAGATAGTAGTTGGCAGCAGTCAGGAACCGCAAAGATAAACCAAAAAATCCGTTCCCATTTAACCAAATTGTGTTCTTTATACTTTAATTGTAATTATACCATTAACGTATTTTTTTCGACGCACTCGTTTTGTTTGGGGCTCTAAAGTGCAATGAAGGTTGAACAATGGTGCATACGTGTGTTTTTCGAAACTCCTTACGTTCCTCCATTATCGTATGAATGTTTTAGTCCTCACTGCTTTATTGTTTCTGCTAACACAATGCCGATCTCTTAATCTCCATTGTTTTGAACCCGCTAAAGGGTCGCGATCCTATAGGTGCTTTGATGCGATTTCGGAATAATCATGTTCGCTGAATCCCAGGCCACGAAGCACAAGATGGATTTGATTCGGTGACAAAAACGGAATTGGCACTAAGAGCAAAGTTTACGAATTAAAAGATTAAGTACCTTCCTGCAAAACGTTTTGTTTGCACTAAAATATTATTTTTAACTGGGATATTGTATAAAGTTTGTGATGAGAATTAGTATGTATGCGATTCAGCTACTTGTTCGAGTCCAATTATTACGAAGATGCTAATAGTGAATGTCTGTGTTAAGGGCACATATATTATATCCATCGAGCCTGAAACTGTACTCAGGTTTCAATACTTGTATCCGATCTCACCTTGAAATTTCTATACGATTCCCTCGTGATGGGGCCACATTAATTCTTACTCTTAAAATAATATTGTTGATAAATAAAACCAAAACAATACCTATTAGAAATTAGAATATTAAAAGAATCTCACATTTTTTCAAGTATTGTTTTAAGGGGTATCATTTTCGATCTGGGATCGCGGCTGGTCGCAAGATCGGGAGATCGGTTAGGTTGGAGGTCGGAGAAGGAGAAGAAGGTTAAGGATGCGAATGCCAAAGAAGCGCAAAGAAGAAGGTAGAGTCGCGACGCCAAAGCCGGTTGTCTCCCGTGGGAGGTCCGCCATAGCCGATGAGGCTGAGCATCGCTATGCAAAGTGCCCTCGAGGGCCGCTCTTTCGCGGCCCTTTCTTCTTCGGCAAGACCGACAAGACGGCTCACCGTCAGCCGTAAAACCTCGAGACTACTTTCGCCATGAACCAAGATATCAAGAAAGCGCGAGTAATTCATGGTTGCGACAGTTGAGCTGCCGTGCAAACCTAAATTATCCTCTTACAAGATGCCTAAAGCGAATTCGATGTCCTTTCCCTTGTCTTATAGAGTCCACGAATCGATTTCTGATTTTATGGTCCCAATCTTATTAGCAGTTGTCCACATCATACGAGAGCAACATCCATGTATAGTAAAAGTTCCATATGATGATAATGTCTGTACCAAGCCCTTCCATATTACAAAGATATAAGCTTCAACCATCCAAGAAAGGTTCACCTGGTTCTAACTAGTCAACAACTTTGAAAGAAAATTCCTAGATATAAAAGATACGATGATAGGCTGGAAATTTTATAATTTTGGAAAGGGCGGGTATCAATTTAGTGTTATAATCTCGTCTTGTATCCTTATTTTATTAGCAATGATCTTGGAACAGACATAGCTGAATTTTTGGAAATAATTGATGGGTATAGTCATATAGCAGTGTCTCTGGTTTGTTTGCAACAAGTGAGCTTCTGCTTTTCAGTAGAGCATTAGTTATCTCTAGAGTGATAAAACATGTTGCAAAGTTACTTTATGAGCACATAATTCCCAGAAACATGGGTTCCGCCGTGGGTTAGTACAGCATATATCCATGTCTATATAAATTATGCTTGTAGCAGGTATATCCTTATTTTTATAGATCATAAGCTTCGACTCTCCGAGAAAGGTTCCTCTGAATCAAATTCATTATTCGTGTATGGTTGTTGTATGTTTGGAATGAGTTAAAGGGCATAGATAATTTTGAAGGAATATGAATTTCTGAATGTAGGAGATTGTAGTTGATGTTGCATCAGACATGTTTGTTGAATTTTCAGAGTCAATCGATGGTCGACTTCTCTTTCTAATCTAGTGTCTTTGTTTTAAAGATATTGTAGAGCCTGACCTTCTTCTACTCTTTAGTAGAGCATTACTTATCTTCAAAGTGATAAAACATGTTGCATAACCACTTTATGAGCACATTATTCTACAAAAACATGAGGGTATGGCTGGTGGTCAGTGCAGCATATCCATAAAACAAGTCTAAATCAAGTATCTATATTGTTAAAGGCTTTTTATGCTTCAACTTTAAGAGAAAAGTTTCTTGGAGAAAATTCGTATGTCACAAATATCTTTGAAGAAGACATTGCTAAATGCGCATGAGATGATTGGATCAGAGAGTTTTTGATTTTTTTCTACGAATTGATCGAATGTACATAAGTTTGTCATTATAATGTGGTGTCTTTGTTATACTCTAAGTTGTAAAATGTGATCTTCTTCTGCTTTTCAGTAGAACATTAGTTATATATGAAGTGGTGAAACATGTCACACTCTCACTGTCTGAGAACAATGCTCTTGGCACACCTACCCACATCTACAATGTCCACATTGTTTCAGATTCTCGGAGACAATCCTTTGATAGAAGAAATTAAATCGTTTCATAGAATAGGAACAGAATCCTAGGAGCAGTACTACTCCATTAGTTGTGGTTCACTATAAAATGATAAAACGATTTATCCTTGCTAATGGTAGTTGATTTTCTTTCCGCTAGCAATATTAGTTATGACTAAGCTATTCAGATGATACGTATCAATTAGGGTTCCTTCTTTAGTTCACGAGGTGGAAATCCGCGAGCCACCTACGTGGATGGGTATTACTCTTCTACGTGAATCTTGATAAGGTTGCAAGCTCGAAGACATACTCCGTTTTCTCTTTTTATTTGCGAGATAAAACAGTACGGGAATTCCTGTACTGACTGCACTTGAACAGAGCAGTCTTAGAACGTGTGAGACAGGCAAATGGCGGTCACGATCTTCACTCGAGATTTGGGACACCTCGCGGTCAGTGGCGTAGCATCAGATCTGAAGAACCCCAGCAGATTATCACGCCCAGATATCGGGCGCTTCTTCGAAAGGGTTTAATGAATCCCCCTGTTCAATTGTCTATAAAACTCGCACGAGCCGACTGATTCAAAGAACACGCATTACTGCTGATCCTCGACGATACCAGCATTATCAGCAATCAATTTATACTTTTTTTTATCAGAAAAATTCTACGAGTATAGAATGAAGTTCCAGAATAAAACTATACTCTATGAAATTGGTTAAATTATCTACTGGTGTGAAGAATTTATGTTATACGTCAAATTAACCTATCAGGGGCTCTACATATCCCATAACAGGTTTTGCTTTTACCCACAAACACACACACACACACACACACACTTATGATACTGCCTTTAAGATTCCAGTAGCACATCGTTACGTGGTCCGGTCTTCTTTTGTTCGAGGTAATGTCTGGAAAAAAAATTAAAGCAGAGAGAGGCAACCGCGAAAGGGTGAGAAGCATGACGATTGAGAAAGAAGGATTTGATACGAGGGATGACGAAGGTGGATGCACAGGAAGGCGTTAAGGTACGATGAGGTGGGGTAAGTAAAGAAGGGTAAGAGGAGGAAGGGATGAGGAGGAATGCGGTTACGGTATATCGCGGACCAGTCCCTGGCGCACCAGCCCGTCGAGTTCCAAGAGGCCCCCGATGGGTCCGAAAAAAGCAAAAAAAAAGAAAGAAAAACAATATTACGTTGGTCCCTTGCCTTCTTCCATTTCAAGACTCGCCATTCAGTACAAACGACCAGCCGTGGACCAACAAACTTCCTTCCTTTTGTACCTTGCGCCCAACTATATCGTCCTTATCTGGCTCTTATCGAAAAAACAACTACAACTGTCCTTCTCGCCGATATTTATTTTTTTAGGGACATCAAATTCAATTCAGAGAGCGGTGGAATTGGCTATTAGCTTCTGACAGTAGATGGTAATTGAGGGGTTAAGTTATGGGAGGTTTTATTTCTGGAAGATATTTTTGGGAGATGGAGTTTGATAATTAATTTTAGTAGAGTTAGGGATATGTTAATTTTTAATGGTTATTGAATCCACCTGCACATTTTGAGGTTGTTTTAAACCTCGAAACTCGTTTTTTTTTTCATTATCGTTGGCATTCAACGTGAAATTAACAGCCAAGGAGTCCATCTTATTTTGGTGATTCGTCCGAAGAGTAGAAAGTCAGGGTCTTGTATCGATCTCCGATGATTGCAGGGTACAATAATTGCAAAACATTCCAACGGAATGAAGCCTGTACTTGAGGGTTATGACACCTTTTTTGGCGTTTAAAAGATTTTAATTCAACCTGAGAGGAATTGTTCATCTGCTCTGGTAAAAAAAAACGAAGGTTCCCAAGTTTAAAGAAAATTTCGTTTTTGGGCCATGAAGTACAGAGGTACACTCAGCGACCCAAGTTTTCAATGTTTCATAAATGCGTTTCAATTTTTCATATACTGCGTTTCAGTTCAGGGATTAACGTGTCATTGATAGAATTTTTCGTACAGCAAATACTACATTTTAGAAAAAAATACGAAACTTTAAAATAGTGGTATTAAAGTCTAAAATTAAGTATTTACTATACAAACGAAACTCAATGACACATTAATTTAATCCCCAAGCTGAAACGCAGTATATGAAAAATTGAAAAGTAGCTAGGAAACATAGAAAACTTGGGTCTCTCCGCGTATAAAAATGCGAAGAAGGGAAAGAATAATGAAAAATGATCTTTTGTCAGTGTGGAAAATTGTGATTGGCGGAGCGACAGTTTAAAGTATCAGCGACAGTCTTAAAATGCGAGGGTTTCGGGAACGATCGGGATATAGAACTGCGCAAAATGATGTTCGAGGGGAGTTCAGGGAGTACTGAATGCAACCATTATGACGCAAAAGTAAGGGGCTTCGTTAGTGCGTAACTGGAAAAAGGCGTTTATAGCTTATGAGAGCAGTAAGTTAAGAAACGCCATGAGTTTCATTGGCTATAATAAATTGAGCGTATCGCCTTCCTATCGAAAAAAAGAACTACCGACTGCTTTATATTTTTGGTTTCATTGGCACGTTGCGTGGTTTGAGTACTGTAATGGAGTTTTTGGTCCAAAGATATGTGCTGATAAAGTGATTACGGTGATTTTGCAACTCATAGAGAAAAATTAGATTGACCTTTTTCGTCAGCCAAACTCAATCATCAGCTTAGGGTCCATTGTTGCATAAAGGAGCCCACAAAGATCGCAAGTATGTATGCATATCAAGTAGAGGCTTGAGGGTAGAGACAATAACGCCCTATCAGATCGGCATTCCTCAGCATGCTGACATGACTGGAAAACTGAGATGAGATGATAACCTCTAACAACCATGGACCTGGCCAAGGCAATTTTGACCAGAGCACAAAAGGAGAGTGAAGCACTCTCATTATTTTGGACAGGATTGCAAATCATTCAAATGTTCCCAGAGATCATCAGTTCTCGATCGAGTGTACTAAGAAACTGGTATAAAATTTAAATTTATAGGGTTAATTGATTATTAAGTAAGAGTTTAATTATCCAATTAATTCTAGAATATAGTCAGGATACTAATAAATCGATCTTGAAGGTTTTAATCGTTAATCTGGTGGAGGATGGACCTGTATCATCAAGCGGTGATTATAACTAACCGGGAAATGAAAGATTAACAAGTCAACTGATAAAAATCGATAGCCTCGACCTAAATCAAGACAATTAGTGCTATTGGCGATTTTTCATCGCATGAACATACGAGAGACTGGTGCCAATAGGGACGAAGGACGGGGCGTCGAGGTAATTCTTTATTGAAAGAGGAGTTCGCCCTGATGACAATAGTAATCACCTCTTCTAAATACTACAGACACAAGCAGGAAGTGTTTTGTCGTTAGCTCTACATATTTAGCTTCGCTTAATTGAAGATAAGAGGCTGCAATTCCCCATGCCGTAATGCACTCAGTAGATTGGCATCTAAAATTTTATAGCCT
>JAUMHM010000049.1:1657887-1669890 GCA_032362435.1 Melikaiella ostensackeni
TCCCACAAATTAAATTGTATAAATATAAAATTACAGGATCATTCAAAGAGACATCCGAAATAAAAAGTAGATAGTTGGATAGATATACCCTCTAATGATTAATTCAGACATTAATTCAATTATGCATTTCCGGCTAAAAAAATCGCCCTGAAAAAGGGTTCACGCGAGAGGTAACGTAAGACATAATTATGTGTAGCAATTTCCGTTCCTGAGGAAGTCAAGTGACCTAATTTCTCTATTCCTCGCCACTCTTTCAAGCATCATAAAGACAGCTTCCGTTCACTCTTCACGTAAGCCCTTAATTATAAACATACATCTTCGTTTCGGAAGCAGCTGTGGTTGCATTTCATTCAGAAACTGCTGAATGCAATGAATGCATTCCGTGAAGACTTATGGAATATAGAAAACGTAGGTATTCCCAGTAACTTCACTATCGGTAGTCGATACTTGACTAGCGATATGCAAGTTCAATGCACTACTGCCATGTGGGTTGGAAACTCGGAATTGTAAAGTCGCGATATGTACCATAGACTATTGTATATAGTAAAAGCTATATATTCTATATGTGTATTTTTATGTCCATACACATGTATTGTGCATCTATAATTGCATATGTATATGTAACTGAATATGTATACGGTATGTGGCATATGTATACATATGTGTGGGATTGCATGTGTGTACTCTACCGGCCTTCTTTCAGCCAGGCAAGGGTGCAGATATTTATCGGTACATGAAACGACAAAAAGGAAGGATACCCTTTCAAGAGCTTCTGTATTCTCCACGGCAGGTAGTTGACACTCCTCCGTCGATAATGCAGGAGTGAGCACGGGAGGTCGCTCGCATCCATAAAGCGGCAGCTGCTGCAGATGCAAATCAGGAAATATAAGTACCGTTTTGCATAGAGAATGTCAGATTAACACTGGCGATTTTTTAACCTGGTTAACAATAGTTATGTGTATAGAGGTATATTGCAACTACCATCATTGCTGTAGAAATTATACTAGGATGCGGGTCCTTGATTGTGAAATATCTTCTAACTTATGGTTTAATGATGTCGTAAATCTTAATCTACAATTGGAATTATTTCGTTTTCTGAGTTTAGTCAGAAGCCTCATTATCTAACCCTCATATGACTTTCAAAATGATTAGAAACTGTACCCTGAGTTTCGTTTTCAGATAATAGGTCTGATATTTTTAGTTCAATTTTTTCAAATTACTTATTGATGTCTCAATTAGATGTAGCTGTTTTAATATTCTAATTGATGCTTGTTTATTAAAAAAAGAGTCGCTCCTTTCAGTATACTTCTCTAATCGAGTTTGTTCATCTAATGAAAGTTTTCTAAAAAAGTTGAAAATGCAAATACTTGCATTAGCATAACTGGTGTGCAAGATTACAAGGGATGCACGATTGCACGTGGTTCAGAGATTAAATGTTGCTGATAGGGTGCTATAGGTCCAGGGTCGCATCATATAATATACACATGTATATGGCCCACTCCTCATTAAGTATATGCTGCTTATCTCCTATCCAGACTTTTAAATAATTAAATTTTTTCTCAGTCGCAAAATAATTTTTCAGAATCATTTTTTCTAATAAATTTTTTTGGATAATAATAATGGTGTATATTGCGTATATTGCCACCTCGACTAGCGGAACTTACTCCCTTTTACTTTCGAGCAGCATAGCTTCGATCAATTACGAACAGATCACCCCTTCCTATCAGAAAGAGGATCTCGCTCTTTGATTCAAATTATAGCTTTCGATATATCGAATTACAAATGGTAGCAAAAACGCATTGCCGATAGCAAAAAACTGCCTCAGACTACTATAGATTGTGACCTGACCGCAAGACCTACATCAATACAGAAAACTAGTCTTGATTGACAGAATAAGATTAGACAAAGAGTAAACAAATGTTTTAGGAAAGTAAGCTTCTTATAAATAGAAGCGACAAGCTGAATTTAATTGAATTCGGACGTTGCACTGATATCTTTTTAAAAATTCATTTAAAAATTCGAGAATATATTTTCGGAATTAATCAAACAGGAATTTCTAATTAAAAAAGTGGACTTCCTGAAAAAGTGTACGCAAACCAGGTTTCATTATACAGGTCGAACGAGTTTCCTTACAGTTTGCGTCCCTCCAGAAATTCCTGGTTTTAATTGGCCGTGACTCAGTCCGCAGTAGCGAGTAGCGGTTCAATTGTTCTCCAGTGAGATCAATTTAACGTTACAGAAAACGATAAAGTATTAAATAAAAAATATGGATGCTGAACCCTCAAGAAAGTTTCACGTGTCCTATCCCTATCATATTGAGTTACACTGTCGAAGGACACATCTCTGCAGGTCTGGCCGTTAAAGAATTGGTGATAAATTATCGCTTCGCAGGTTTCATTAGATAAAGCGAGGAGATGAAACTGGATATCAAGGACTCCATTTTCACCTTCCATTGATGCGTGGTATAAATAACAAAGGATAATAATAATAAGTAAGCTGGAATTTATAGTTATTTTCTTCGGCATTTGTAGGTACAATTAAAATAACTTTTAGCACTCGTCTGGATTAACTTTATGATAAAAGTATGTAAGTATATTGAAATCAGGTGTGAGATATCTAATAAAATAAATTTGACTAATTGGAAGGCTCCTAGTTGATAAAACTCACGTGACCAAAATTCATTGACTTCTCTCTGGGACAGTGAAATCAAGTGATCCGTTAGAAAACCAGTTTGACCACTCGAAAACATTCACTTTAGGCATGAAGAGTTGTTTCTCTTCAAATGAACGGAAATGTTCTTTTTTTTCCAAAAACGTTCAAGAGACTTGAAGATGCAATGCGTGGGTCGTGGATTTTGTATTGAATTACAATCTGAATAAAGAAGTGAGAGAGAGAGAGTGAAAAAAACATGCAGAGACAGTTAACGTTATAACAAGGACTGAGCTTGATTAACATAGGCGCCATCATCATCACGAGAAAACCCTATAATATAACAGATAAGTGTACTTCTAGACGAATATTATTATAATCTTCTTTACTCATAGGTGCTCGTTATGATACACGATATTACGGCATCATCGATAAAATTTCACGGTGCAGATCAACGCAATTTAAAATGGCTACACCTGGAAGAGCCAGTTTCCTGAAACGAGTTATATAGTCGGCCGATTACATTACGCGTCGAGGGGAATTGGAACAGATTCAAGTGAGCAGAAATACATTTCGACCCGGAGATTAATCTTTGCTGAAGAATTTACTTCTAGGCCATAGAAATTTAGATGTTATTTCTTATGAATTTTTCTTTCCTCATAAAAAAGTGCAATATGGCAGTGAAATTGCAATCCAAATTCATAGTAGATCTTCTCTTCTTTTCCTTTAGAGTCAAGGCTTGAGAAAAGTAATATTTCTCTCTGTGAGTTAAGTTTATACGTTTTGTCACAAAGCTAGGAAATCATTCTTGACAAGGAAATTCTTCCTGGAGGATATTGTGAGACGTATGTCAAGTCTAAGACATAAAGACTATGATGAATGCGATGCTGGGTTCGATCCAGCGAGAGTAGAAGGGCAAAGAGCCAGAGATCAGGAGATCCATTTTGTTAACGATAATTCCAGAAGAGTAATCTTATAATGAAGGCTCCGAAGTCGGGAGCATCAAGCAAGTTGGCTGGTTGATCAAGGGGTTATAAAACTCTGGCACCCTGAATAGAATTCCCTTCTGTGTGGGTAGGCAAACGGATAACAGAGTCAAAGACACTTGCCGGTTTGACTCAAATGAGATTAAGCTATCAAAATCAATTACCATGACAGGACGCGCTAAGAAGCCGATAATCACTTCCGGACTCTGCATTATCGTATAGGCCATGTGGAAATTGATTGAAAGACGGAAGCTGAGGTTCTGAGTTTTAGGAGATTGAGCTACGAAATAGGAAGTCCTCAATGAAAAAGAAATAAATTCAATAGAGTAAAGTAGGAAGAAATAAAACTAGTCAATTTGCAAATGATAAATCCAATACAATATATAACGAATTTGAAACAACAATGTTGTGAGATTTGTACTGTTTTCACGCAGCACGTGTTCTTAAGTGTGTCAACAATGGGAAAGGTGTGAGGACCCTCCCACGCCAGCGGAGGTTATTATCTTTGCTTGTTTATCCACGATAGGGAGATAACATCTCGACCGGGAGACTTTATGCCTTAGCATGCAACCATCAACATAACCAAAGCATGTGTAAAGGTTGAGTGAAAAAGAAAATATATGTCAGGTGCTGCTTTATTAAAAAAAAATCCACAAGAATAGCCAGTTGTAAGAGAAAAGATCTTTTGAGTTAATGATTGACGAATAATCACGTAATTATAATTTCCTTATGATGATTTGATTGACACAACACTATCGTAAAGGAATTTTCCCATAGAGGCAATTAAAGGGCGGCATGTGAATTTCTTTTTGCTCCTGTCTGGAGTGAGATTCTCATTACTGTGGCACATAAGGACGGTTGGCTGCGCTATGTGATCTTCACAAATGGACAGCCCGACGGACAACGAATGGACAGACAGACGTGGCCGCTGACAATTACAATGAATCATAGAGATGTAGTGCGAACACGCACGTCCAGCATCCAGTGGTGCTGGGTCCGCGCATCTATGTAGTCTATAGCAAACCCCATAGCCCCTATCTCACCCGTAAATCACCCCCTTATCCGCACGGTGAATAAATGATAGACTTTGGCGTGCAAGGTTATGTTGGGCCTTGTGCAGGTATCGAGTAAAGTAGAGAGTAAACTCGAGGTCGATCCCGCTCATTTATAAACCAGTCACGTCTGCTGATGACATTCAGGAAAAGTGTACACGCCTTTTCGACGTATTGCTCATTTTACTAAATTTTTAGATTCACATCAACAGGGCAGGGGAATTGAGAAAGGTTTGTCAAGAGAATAAGTAATTGATGTATCTATAAAGGTCGACTGTTCTTTATTTGTAGATAGATAACTCCTATCTTGCGAGATAAACTTTTATTATATCTGAAGAAAGTTTGATTATTGATTACTGATTGGTGTACCTTACTTTGTGAGGAGATAAACGTTTCTACGAATTCCTCTAGCTTAGGAATATTTTCATATTTAGGAAAGAGCAGTAGTCTCGGTTTCAGACATACTTCCCTCTTTTCGTCGAAGTTTGAAAGGGAGAATTTGTGCTGTGACACCAACCATATTAGCTTGACTGATACCCTTATGATTTGCTATTTCCTGTACCACGTTCTCAATTAGGAAGAATTTGTTGATATAACATTTGAAGAATAGAATCTAAAAATTGATCGTATAATCTAATAGAACCAATCTGATAGGACCAACCATATTAGTTTGACTATTGACCCTGTGCTTTGCTACTTCCTGTACCACGTTCTTAGTTAGGAAGAGTTTGTTGATACAACAATTATAGACAAGAATCAAAATATTGATCGTACAATCTAATGCGATTTAAAGTTCGGATTTCAGAAGCACTTATGATAGGAGGCTATCAACGAGGGTGCGATGTATCCTGAGGGCGTAATATCATTCATAGATCGACTCACTGGTGTCTACACGCGAGACTGTAGTCTACGTTCCAGTCAGTACGCGCGCATGTATACAAGTACTTGCATACATACCGCTCGCACTGGTACGTTGCATTTAAAGTAGCATTCTTCTGAAGTATTTGTGCAAGGGCCCACGTAAGGTAGAAGATACGTGGGAGTTGCGGCCCCGGGCCTGTTTGCCCACACGGCGGGTTCTTATATCCTTATATCAACTGATTAAGATCTGTTCATTCTGTAACGAAAAGGGGAAAAAATTCAATCTCAGAAATCTCCGAGAAACTCTTGAAATATCAAACTAAAAGTTTTGTTACTTTCAAGTTCAGTAATCATATGCTGGCCCTCCTATATAAATCCATTTTCTTATGTGCAGTAGCAATTAGCTGAACACTTAAAACTCAGAGCTGATGTCACCACTCCTTTTGGCTCCTCAGGGCACATGTTTTCTATAATTTTGTATTGTTCATGGCAATCAGGATGATCAGCTATTGGCTAAACTTGGCGCATGCCCGAAATTTCATCGAATAGCTGTTTGCCATGAATAATAGAAAATGCTAGAAAACGTGCACCTTAAAGAGCCAAAAGAAGTGACGACATCTGCTCTGAGTTTTGGGTGTCAAGAGAGATATATTTTGAATATGGAATGATAACTCTATTTATAACAATATTGGTTGTTTGACACCCAGTATTATTTTGGTAGCTGCATTTGAAATGCCGATTAGCATAACAACAGCCGCAACAGCCTAAGCACGTGCTATTTGCATTTCCTTCTCTGCTCGTCTGCTCTCGCTTTATCCAGAACACCACCCAACACTCGTGTCCTCCTCTAAAGAGTAAATACATAAACAAGAGTCCCGCCTCTCAGAGAGGAATCGATATTGCTTTGATGGATATTCACGTAATATGATTAATAATTAACTGCAGTACATTGCCAACCTGTAACAACATAAGCTAATCGAATTGATACTGCGATAAATATGGAACTTGGTTTGTACTCTATATCTTTTAATTATAAGTTTGATAGTAATTCCATTAACAGATAATGAAAATTGTGGAATTCGAGTAAGTTCATGAAAAGAGAGGAGTTAAAGAAGAAGTTCGTGAACTTTTTTACGCCTCGAGGTCCTCATCCTCCATTTCCATGTTTATAATCGAGTATTACAGTGAGCACTTTCTCTTACATCTCTATCATTAATGTCTGCATCCATTTCAATCTCACGACTATAACTGGATAACAAAACGGTGTTACTGTTTGCAAAGAAACCACAATGGCTTTACATTTTTTGTGGTTTTACCATACAGTGTATTTGAATCTTAATTATAACGTAATTACGCCTCTCCATATATGACAACGTAATAAAGCGACTACTTTATGCAATTTCCTTGCTTGAATTTCTTTACACTATTTATAACTCCTCAAATCACGTGGAATACAAATATAAAATTCCAGAGTGGAATCGGAAGGTGTAAATAAATCGGGATCAGGACACAGATTTGTGATCGAATTGGAAGCGTATCGCGGAAGGAAGTTAGCGTGTCGCATTTCCGTCGAGAGCAAACAAAACGAAATCCCGCCACAATAAAAGTTGAGCGTGTCCACGCGCCACCGGAAGCAACAGCCGTTGCTGCTATTACTATTTCGTTTCTTCTCACATCCGGTTTGGTAGGGTGTGGGTGCTACTAGAACATACTCGTGCGTATTTACGACTCTATTCGAACATGTAGATCCACGTAACATTTAGGTGAATACAATGCAATCGCCTTTCACACTTATGTATATATACTTTTTGCATGTGCATGCACTTGATAGCCAAAAAATAGAAGCGGCAACGATCCACGAATCATGAAAAAAGAGGCACGCAATGTCTTACCGGAAGTCGTACTCCGTTAAGCCTCTGAAGAATAATTTTCATTTCCTTACTCTGATTCACGTTTCTCAAGTTATTTCATTCATTATTCTATAGAAATTCATAGCTGGAATATGATCCTTTCACCCCATCATTTATCTTGTGTTAAAGTCCTCGAGAAAAACAGCATTCGAGACCTTATTCTGACTTAACGATTTTCACATCATTCGTATAGGGTTCAAAACGTTTTTAATAATGAAAAACGGAAATTGGAGAACGGTCCTCCAGGCCAAATACTTCACCCACCTACGATGTACCTTTCACACCCTTCTTCGCACTGTCGAGAATTCCTCAGCTCATCCCATGAGGAAGCCTTTTCTTTCCCAAGGATCCGTTTCCCCTCGACACTAGATATTTTCTCCGCTTCCCTTGTACGGATTCGTTCACGTTATTCTCCCCCTATTGAGTCTCTTTGGAAGTGTAACGAACTTCCATTTTTATCAGAGGCCTCATAAGTGCATTTTGTCGCAGAATAAATGACGAAATAAGTAATCAAAATCATCCATTATTTCAAAACCTTCGGACGGAAAAAATGATGTTTACCCGTAACATCTAGATGTTTAGAGTAAACATATTTAATATTGAACTATAGGACAGCAATCTATGTTATAGGAGTTATAATCTGTAGATGTTAAAAAATATGCACAGTACCATGAAATAGAATATTCGGCACTTCGAAAGTTTCTCTGGAAAAAATAGCAATTTCTTCAATTATTTAGGTTTACTCAAACAACTTACACCTCCATTATTAATAATTGTGGACAAAACATCAATGATCATCATTTTTCCACATGTTCACATATAACACAAAACGACATTCACTATAAGCTTCATCAAGTATCCAACAGATGTCAACAGCATTTTCCTGCTCATCGAGAACTGCGCATGCGCTCTAACAGGGAGTTAGATTTCTAAATGTTTCATTTTAACATCTCAGATAGTAAAACCAAATATATATATATATATATATATATATTTTTTTTTATTTACGCTTAACATCTCAGCAAGATACGCGTAAATATCTGTATGTTAGGCGGTACTATCTAATCCTTTAATATCTAGGTTTGAACATCCATTTTTCTCTGGGTGAAATACAAAGCTTGGTTTTTATTAAATTAAATTTTATTTTTAAATTAAAAGCTTCCATTTCGAAATTATTGAGCAAGCTCTATTTTATTCAATTTAATGATAAGAAATTGCTGAGTTAACCATAGCTCAAGATTTAGTTGACCATTCCTTACAAACTGCACCTTATCTAGAGTATTTTTCTCTTCTGAAGCAAAAATTAGCTGCCATTCATGATTCAGTGATCACTACCATAAAGGTCAATCATAATAAAAAAATTCCTCTCTCTCACCCACGTAGAGTAATTTTTTTATTTCCGTCTCTCTTTCTCTCTCACACACACGTAATAATATGCGGTAGTGAGTTCTCATTGCTTTGAATGGGAAATGGCGGCTCCATTGAAGTATCAAGTGATTAATAACTGCGTATTTGGCGCGACCTATAATGCAGGTTACAGAAGTAATAAATATATAATATACATTCTGTGGGGGATTCATTGATTCATAAAAGGGACGTGAAAATGGGCGTCCTTTTGCATTCCTTAGTGTAACTATACTACATTATCAACAACCATGATTAAATGTGATATTGTTACATTTTTGTTAAAATTTTTTCTTTTAAAATACCAGAGCTAAGAGAGAAATGATGGGAATTATTTTTGTAAAAGCCTATAAATAACAGAGAGATGTAGATAAGTGGAATTGAGAAGCATTAACCACATTTCCCAAATCTCCAGTGCTTGACACAATCTTCCACCCTCCAGAGTCCTTTTAGGAGATAAAATTGGTGTTCTGGATTTCGTTATATTACGAGATTATAGTAAACAGAAATAGCCAATCAGACCGCAAGTGATTAAATATACTCTACAAAAGAAGATGATACAATTCTGTAATTCAAGTTTGAATTGAAGGGGAATAATTTCAAATGAAGTTGTATTTTTCTTTATCAGAGTGTTGATTTTAAGTTTCCGGTCATTTCTCGGTTTTCTCATGGTCAATTGAGAATTTTGTATATAATTATAATTCTGAATTTTAACAGAGATTTCTTTTAATTCCTTTTTTCTAAATCAGAATTAAAATTATAATCTAAAATTCCCGTTCCATGTCAAAAATTCTGTGTTCCAAGTCAAATAATAATTCTTTACGAAAATTCCCTGTCCTTCAGTCTAAATTATAATTCATTATGGAAATTCCCTGTTCGAAAGTAAAAATTATAATTCTTTACAGAAATTTCCTGTTTTAAAGTCTAAATTATAATTCTTTCCGGAAATTCCCTGTTTCAAAGTGAACATTATAATATTTATGGGAATTCCCTATTCCAAGTTTCCAAAAATTCCCTGTTTGAAGACAGAATTATATTTATTTACAACTTTTTCTATTATAATTCAGACATTACGGAAACTCTCTGTCCTGAAGTAAAAATTATAACTCTTAACAAAATTTCCTGTTCTAAATAACTTGAAACAAAAATTATAGTTCTTTAGGAAAATTACCAGTTCTATCTCAGAATTATCATCCTTTTAGAAAATTCTCTGTCCTAAAGTCGAATGTCTAATTCTTTGCGGAAATTGTCGTTTCCAAAGTAAAAATTATAATTCTTTACGAAATTTCTCGTTCTTAAGTGAACCAAAAACAAAAATTGTAATTTTTTTATGGAAACTTCTATTTCCATTTGAGAATTATAATTCTTTTAGAAAATTCTCTGTTCCAAAGTCAAAATTCTAATTCTTTGCGGAAATCGCCTGTCCCAAAGCGAAAATTATAATTCTTTGCGTGGATTCCCTGTTCCAAAATCTAAATTATAATTCTTTCTGAAATTCGCTGTTCCAAAACCAAAATTATAATTCTTAACGAATTTCCTGTTCTAAAGTAAAACCAAAACCAAAATTATAATTTTTTACGGATATTCCCTGTTCTGCCTCAGAATTATAATTCTTTTAAAACATTCTCTGTCCCCAAAGTTAAATTTCTAATTCTTTGCGGAAATTGCCTGTCCCAAAGTCAAATGTCTAATTCTTTGCGGAAATTGTCGTTCCTAAAGTCAAAATTATAATTCTTCACAAATTTCACTTTTCCAAAGCCAAAATTATCATTCTTTACAGAAATTTCGTGTCCTAAAGTGAAACTTATATTTCTTTGCGAAATTTCCTGTTCTAAATAACTTAAAACAGAAAATTTTATTCTTTAGGAAAATTACCAGTTCTACTTTAGAATTATCATTGTTTTAGAAATTGCTACTTCTATTTGAGAATTATAATTCTTTTAGAAAATTCTCTGTTCCGAAGTCAAAATTATAATTCTTTGCGGAAATTGCATGTCCCAAAGTGAAAATTATAATCCTTTACGGGGATTCCCTGTTCTCAAGTCTAAATTATAATTCTTTCCGAAATTCGGTGTTCCAAAACCAAAATTATAATTCTTTACGGAAATTCCCCGTTATAAAGTAAAAATCATAATTCTTGACGCATTTCCTGTTCTGAAGTGAACCTAAAATCAAAATTACAATTCTTTACGGAAATTCCCTGTTTTGAAGTGAACATTATAATTCTTCACGGAAATTCCCTGTTTCAAAGTAAAAAATTATAATTCTTGACGAAAATTCGCTGTCCCAAAGTGAAAATTATAATTCTTTACAGAAATTCCCTGTTTCAAAGTCTAAATTATGATTCTTTCTGAAAATTTCCTGTTTCAAAGTGAACGTTATAATTCTTTACGGAAATTCGCTGTCTCAAAGTGAAAATTATAATTCTTTACAGAAATTCCCTGTTTCAAAGTCTAAGTTATAATTCTTCCCGGAAATTCCCTGTTTCAAAGTGAACAGTATAATTCTTTACAGAAATTCGCTGTCCCAAAGTGAAGATTATAATTCTTTACAGAGATTCCCTGTTCCAAAGTCTGAACTATAATTCTTTACGGGAATTCCCTGTTCGAAGCCACAAATACATTTATTTCCAAAAATTCCCCGTTTCAAGTCAGAATTATATTTATTAACAACTATTTCTATTATAATTCAGACATTACGGAAACTCCCTGCCCTGAAGTAAAAATTATAACTCATAACGAAATTTCCTGTTCTAAAGTGAACCTAAAACAAAAATTATAATTCTTTATGGAAATTTCTGTTTCCATTTAAGAATTATAATTCTTTTAGAAAATTCTCTGTTCCAAAGTGAAAATTCTAATTCTTTGCGGAAATTGCCTGTCCCAAAGGCAAAATTATAATTCTTTACAAATTTCACTTTTCCAAAGCCAAAATTATAATTCTTTACAGAAATTTCGTGTCCTAAAGTGAAAGTTATATTTCTTTGCGAAATTTCCTGTTCTAAATAACTTAAAACAGAAATTATTATTCTTTAGGAAAATTCCCAGTTCTACTTTAGAATTACCATTGTTTTAGAAATTGCTACTTCTATTTGAGAATTATAATTCTTTTAGAAAATTCTCTGTTCCGAAGTCAAAATTA
>JAUMHM010000049.1:1671375-1700012 GCA_032362435.1 Melikaiella ostensackeni
TTGCTTTCTAGAATTCATATGATTTTTTTCATAAAAATCTATAGAAAAATGCGCACCTTGACCATAATACCTTAAGAGAGATCCTCGATTTTTTAAAGGGATTTTACAAGATTTCAAGAGATTTCAAGAAGCTTAGTTTCGATGATTTTACGGGATTTCAAAGGCTTGGAAGAGCTTTAAAAAGATTTCAAAATATTTATAAGGAATTTCAAAGGATTTTAGAATATTGTGAAGGATTTTATGGAATTTCGAGGAACTTTCATGGTTTTTAAAACATTTTAATGCCATTGAAAATATTTTTAGAGATTTTAAGGAATTAGGATCAATTACTGCGGATTACAAAGGATTTTGACGGATTTTAAGGGATTTGAAGAGATTTCGAAATGTTTCAAAAGAATTCATGGGATTCCAAAAGATTTTAAAGGATTTCAAGAGAACCATAGATTCCAAAGTATATCCACGGATTTGAGAGGATTTCAAATGATTTAACGGAATTCCAAAGGATTTCCGAATATAATAAAGGATTTTAAGGGATCTCGATTGATTTTAAACAATGTAAAAATATTTTTAGGAATTTTAAGGAATTGAGAACGATTTCCGCGGATTACAAAGGATTTTGGAGGATGTCAGGGGATTTCAATTGGATTTTAAAGATTTGAAGGAATTTCATGAGATTTCGAAAGATTTCACGGGAATTCAAAATATTTTCAGATTTCAAAAGATTTTCACGGATTTTTGGAAATTTCAAGGGGTTTCGATGATTTCACGGGATTTCAAAGCATATTAAGAGATTTCAAAAGATTCCAAAGCGTATCCACAAATACTAATGGATTTCGAGAGATTTAACCAAATTTCAAAGGATTTCCGAATATTATAAAGTATTTCAAGTAATCTCGAAGAATTCAAATGGCTTTTAAAACATTTTAATGAATTTAAAAATATTTGTAGGGATTTTAAGGAATTAAGAACGATTTCCGCGAATTACGAAGGATTTTGACGGATTTCGAAGAGTTTAAAGAGATTTTGAAATACATATTTGATAGGAAATCACGGCATTTTAAAGGGTTTCAAAGGAATGCAAAAGCTACCGGAGTATTTTCACGAATTTTGAAGGATGTCAGGAGATTTTAATTGGATTTCGAAAATTTGAATTAATTGCATAAGATTTCAAAACATTTCACGGGGATTCAAAAGATTTTCAGATTTCGAAGAATTTTAAGGAATTTTAACGGATTTTTGGAGATTTTAAAGGGGTTTCACTAACTTCACGGGATTTCAAAGCATTTTAAGAGTTTTGAAAAGATTCCAAAGCGTATCCACGAATTTTAGAGGATTTCGAAAGATTTAACCAAATTTCAAAGGATTTCCGAATATTATAAAGCATTTCAAGTGATCTCGAAGAATTTAAATGGCTATTAAAAAATTTTTATGAATTTAAAAAGATTTTGATGAATTTAAAAATATTTGTAGGAATTTTAAGGAATTAAGAACGATTTCCGCGGATTACAAAGGATTTCGATGGATTTCAAGGAATTTGAAGAGATTTTGAAATATTTGATAGGAAATCACGGCATTTTAAAGGGTTTTTAAAGGATTGCAAGAGTTACCGGAGTATTTTCACGAATTTTGAAGAATGTCAGGGAATTTTAATTGGATTTTGAAATTTTGAAGAGATTTGAAGGAATTTCATAAGACTTTAAAAGATTTCACGGGACTACAGAAGATTTTCAGATTTCAAAGGTTTTTAAGGAATTCTAACGGATTTTTGGAGATTTAAATGGGTTCCGATGATTTCACAGGACTTCGAAGGATTTTAAGAGATATCAAAAAATTCTAAAGTATATCCACGGATTTTAGATGATTTCAAAACATTTAACGGAATTTCAACGGATTTCCGAATATTATAAGTGATTTTAAGGGATCTCATTTAATTTTAATAGATTTTAGAATATTTTAGGGATTTTAAGGAATTAACAACGGTTTCTGCGTATTACAAAGGATTTCGAAGGATGTCAGAATATTTCAATTGGATTTCAAAGATTTGAAGAATTTGAAGGAATTTTAAATGTATATACACGGATTTTAGCGGATTTGGTATGATTTAAAAAGATTTAAAGGAGTTTCAAAGGATTCCCGAATATTATAAAGGATTTTAAGGGATCTCGATTAATTTTAATGGATTTTAAAATATTTTTAAGGATTTTAAGGATTTAAAAAAGATTTCCGCGGATAAAAAAGGATTTTGAAGGATGATGTCAGGGGATTTCAATTGGATTTTAAAGATAAGAAGGGATTTTAAACGATTTCTTAAGATTTCAAAAGATTTAACGAGAATTCACAAGATTTCTAAAGATTTCAAAGGATTTTAAAGAAATTAAATGGACTCTAGGAGGTTTAAAGCGGTTTCGATTATTTCACGGGATTTTGAAGGATTTTCAGAGATTTTAAAAAACTCAAATGTATATTCACGGATTTTAGCGGATTTTGTAAGATGTTAAAAGATTTAATGGAATTTCAGAGGATTTCCCAAAATTGTAAAGGATTATAGAGGATTTAGAGGAATTTTAATGGCTTTTAAAAGGTTTTAAGGTACTTTAAGGCTTTTCAAGAGATTCGTAAAGATTCTCATGGGTTTTACAAATTTCAATAAATTTCAAATGGATTTCAGATATTTTAAGATACCTCGAAATATTTCACAGAATTTCAAGGATTATAACCGATTCTTAGAGATTTTAAGGGATTTCCACGAATTTTAAAAGATTAGAAGGGATTTTTATGGGATGTTGAAGATTTTAAGCGATTTCACATAATCTCAAAGAATTTAAAGGGATTTTCGCAATTTTTACACGATTTTAGGGGGTTTGCAAGGATCTCAATCGATTTAAAGGGCCTTCAAGAGATTATGTATGATATCCATGAAATTCAAAGGGTTTTAATGAATTTTCACATGATTTAAAAACTTTTAAGAAATTTACAAAATTTTCAAAAGATCCGCGGGATTTCACAGAATTGCAAAGATTTCCAGGGATTCCACGAGATTTCATAAAATGTGAGACATTGAACCCTTTAACCTCACATTCCTTCCCTAAACCCTCAATTACCCCAACTCTCATAATAGGCTTCCAAACAATGCCTGACGTACTCAATCCTGTGGGTTTTTTCAATCTTTAAAATTCTCTACCGTCTGCAGCCGGGTTTTCATTAGCAGTGCTCGCATTTGCCTGAACATTTGGTCAGAGGAGTGGAAAACTGCCGAAAACCAAAACTTCCGAGCACATCCGGTTACTGACGCTGTGAAAATACGACTAAGCGAGAATCTTGGAAGGTTACCTATCCGAGCGCTAACCGTGCACGTCCGTGCTTAACATTCGAGATCTCGGCGAGTCGAGAATCACCACCCAGCTACTGCTGTCGGTTAGGTTTAAATGAGCATATTTAAAAAAAATAGAAATAGGGAACTTACGTAAGAAATACTTTGGACTCTCCCCCTCCCTCCCAAGTAAGGATTTGTCAGATTTTCCAGGCCCCCCCCCCTCAAAAAAAAAATTTACGTAATTAATAGACGCTCCCTTACTGAAATCGTAAATATCTCTCACAACTTACAACATTAAATTGGAACTTTTTTTGTTTTATATTAAAACAGTAATTTTCGAATTTAATTATAAGGGTCGACTATTTTCACGCGAACTTCTAGTGAAACTCGAAACCTCAAAGAAACCTAATTGCTCGATTAAGGCAGTTTCTCTGAATTTCAAGCAAAAGAATTTGCAGACCAAGAAGTCTTTCAACGCCCTAAAAGTTGTTCTCTCGCCTTGTTAAATTCACGTGAGACTCAGTCGTGAATAAAAACGATAAGATCAAGAATTTCGACTACTCGTATTTTTTCCCTGAGATAATCGAACCCCGCAAGCTTATCTGTAAAAAAATCACGACCAGAAGAAGTTTCAAGGGATGTAGTGAATAAAAAAAGAACTCATTTTAAGAATAAAAGCAAAAAGTTATTGGTTAAGTTGTAAGTCAATTTTTCAAGCAAGAAATTTTTTACCTCGCTTTTTACCTCTATTAATCTCCGTTCCTGGGAGAAATTTGCATTTCAAGTCAAGTTTGACGAGATTTGCATTGTCGCAATTATTTAATAGAAGCAAGTTTTATTTTTTATTTCTTCTTTTATAAACCTTTTTAGATATCGACTGTAGTCTGAAAAGTATTTTCAAAGATTGGTCGTCGCAGTATTTTTATAGGGAGGAAATTGAATTTTTCTTAGATTCAGTAACCAAACGGAAACCTCATGTTCTTGTCTGAAAAATCTTGTTTTCCAATGCACCGGTCGGCTGTCGGCAGAGGTCTGATCGAATTTTCTTCACCGACGGTTCTAACAAATAACTAAATTCGTCGTTTTTCTTCCCTTGCCCCTGATCCTTTTCTATTCTGCTGAGAATCTTTATTATGGTAGCATTTTATAAATCCCTCCTCATTTCGTTCTAATCCGATTACTGTAATAAAAATAGTCGCAAATAAAGTAAAAATAATCGTATTAAGAAAATGACATATTTCCCTGCATCTGCAGATTTTAATGCCAAGGAATAGTTTTGAGTTTCCGGTATGAAATATTTTACTGAAGTTTGTTAATTAAATATTTATTTTACTTTTTATTATAGAAATTCAGCTGAGGTTACTGGACCTTCCATCAAGGCTGTGAGGTTTATTTCGGTTTATGTTACCTTCGTTAAAATTGCATACGAGTTGGGTCGATAACTTCGGAAATCATTCGATAATTTATTAGTACGCACCCCATGGGTATAGATGCCATGAGTTTACGTGTCTGTATATGTCATTATGTACAAGCTTGATTGTTTGTAGTTGACCTGCGTTAGTGAATCCGAAGAAAAGGTGTGGCGGGGTGCAAAAATCAATATTTCTGCCTCGATTTAATAGCCCTTTGTTCTACAACACTCACTTGAAAGGAAATATTCAGACTTTATGTTTCCACATATCAGATTTTTTTATTGTGTTGCAGAATTTAAGTACAAGAGTAATTCACTCTATCATCCTGGAATTTGAGTTATATTGAAATAATTCCTATAAATGAGGATTCCCTTTGATGATTAAAATTGTTCCCATTCAAGAATTTCATTTACGAGTTGGTATTTCCATGATTGAAGAATTTCTTTTATAATAACGTTTATTCCCATTGATGAAGACATACCTCAGTGTTTTTTAAATCCATATTGTATTAATTAAAACGATAAAAATTTTCATTTTTCATTGCACTTTTCTGACTCACGTGAAGGCTGTTATATCTCGACGTAATTGTCCGTCTAGACGTAACTGTAGTCTATTTGTGCTTTTCCCTATCTTCGACACAACACAAAAAGTTTATAGACTCCGTAAGATCCAAAACGGTTTGCACCCTCAGGCAATCCTAAGATAAGCATTGAAAGAGATATAATTTTCTGACAAAATGTGGACAGTTATTCCTAAATGTGCATTTTGACGAAATGGTAAACAATAATAAATTACGTAATACATTCTCGAAAAGAAAATCGAAATAATCAAATAATTACTACATGCATTTCTGCGGTTTTTGACCTTAGGCATACGATGACTCTAATTTTTTAACTTCATACAGAGGAGATCTGATCAACAGATATCTGTTGTGTCGACACTCATGACACAGAAAATTTTTCAAAACAAATTTCGTGTAAAAAGAAAAATAAAGTCCAAAAATTTCACTGCGAGCCGGATTTCAACCGACACCAATTCAGCTATCGCAGCACACAAGTGCAAATGTTGGAACTTGCATTTGGTCAACCGGATGGAAGGTTAACCTAACTTCGATGTTTCTGAAGGTATTTTGGCTTGAAGATATATTAAAATATACTAGCTAAAAATACCTTCAGAAACATCGTGCTGCGATACCGGAATTGGTAAAAGCACCTCTCATGAATTGGGGATTTAAACATACTATGCGACACTGTCGGTCCCTACGCGAACTAACCAATATGGCCGTAGATAACATATTAAATACGTGTGAAACATCACGAAACCCAGATGATCATGAAACTGAATAGATAAATGCTGTAATATGTAACTCTGATGAGCAAAATACTTCCGAGCTGATAATTATTTGCTCCAATAATGAAATTTGCACGTCAATATCGAAAATCAACACGTTTCAGAGGTTGTTACGTCAGTGGTAGTGACTCCAAAGAGAATAAAAAATTTAATTTGAGTTTTTGAGAGTGCCAAAGCTTGAAAGTGTTGAAATAAAAAGGCGGCACTCATTTGGAAAAATTGAAGTTGTAGATAAACACAGTGAGTGGTTGAGAAATTTTAATGCGAAAGAATTTAACGTCAAGAATTTACTTGTCTGCTCCTTGCATTTTTATGAAAATAATTACTGAAGCAATAATTACTGAAATGGTTCTGAAGTTAAAGCACTGGTTTGAAGGCACAATGAAGATATTTCAACTTATTCGCGAGTTTTCATGGTAGCTCCCTACATTACAATCATCAGAATTAAGAATATTTTGGTCTTCGATCATATTTCTTGATGCAGGTGTTGCTATTGCGTAACCACATAAACTATCTAAGTCCAAAATTACCATTTCCTAAACTTGAACTTGCTTAAACACACTTTTTAATGAAATTATTGCTACTACTCCATATCATTCATATGGCTTCCGCGGCCATGTTTGTATGACACCGCAGCGCCCCTTTCGACGCGGTGGATGTTTTCATTCTCAATACACTAAAGAAGGGATTCAAACTTCCTTAATCACAAAAAGTTGTGTTGGGTATAAAAATAGAGACAAGTCATTGTGGGCTCAGAACAAAAGCGTTTTATCGCAGTTTTTTCACAAAAAATAAGTTGAAATGTGTTGCAGATAAATTTTGGAAAGGTTTGAAATTGAACGGATTTCGGCGAAAGTTTCACCGAGGTCAGGAGAATAATTCTGACATCTAACTATGTCACACTGGAATGAACAAATTGACGTAGAACGTAGAATATGTAACAAAAAAACACAAATAAAACATTGTTCTTGTTCTATAAACCTCCTCTGAAATATATGAGACTATTATAAACGCACTTGAACTTATATTACATCACTCAGAAAGAAGTCACTGTTAGTGACGTAACTATACTATAAACGTGGAGGTCTACCCGAAAATTTTTTAGAAGGCCCCTTAAAAAACAGTTTATATCATACAAAGTATTGTCCCATTTTTAGAAAAAGGCTAAGTTATAAATTTCTTGGTAGTGAAGAAAACTTTCGAATAAATTTAAAAATAAAACTTCAGGGGTCATCCACAAATTATGTGAGGTTTTTTTCTGAAACTTGCAAGTCCACTGGTAGAAGAAAAAATCTCTTCTGGTAGAAATTTCATCAATTTTGGATAAAAGTGCAAATTTTTGGTAGAAAATTAATCGGTTTTGGTTGATGATTCAACTATTTTATTGCAAATTCGTCTTTTTTGGTTGACTTCAACTGCTTTTTATTTAAAATTAAAATTGTTTCTAGTAGAAATATCAACTATTTCATTTTTTCTTGAAAATACTTCTTTCTTGCTTGAAAATTCAACTACGCGGTTGAAAGTTGAACAACTTTGTTGAAAATGTGTTTTTTTTGTTGTTGAAGATTTATCTTTTTTAGTAGAAAATTCAACTATTTATTCTTCTATACTTCGATTGAGATAACAACTATTGCATTATACGTTGGGAATTCGTCTTGTTTGGTTGAAATTGGAACTAGTTTATTGAAAAATAATTTTTTTGGCTGAAGATTTATAATTTAAGTTGAAAATTTATCTATTTTGTAGAAAAATCGTTTTTTCAATCTGAAAATTCAACATTTTAAATGAATTTTCATTTTCCCAATTGATTGATTAACCTTTCTTGGTTGGAAATTCAACTCTCTTGTTGAAAATTTGTCTTGCTAATTTCAAAATTCATGTCCTACGTTAAAAATGCAATTATTTCATAGAAAGTTCGTTTGTTTTTTGTTGCTGAAAAATAACCTTTTTTCTCAGAAAAATGCACTGTTTGGTTGAAATTTTTTATATTTTGTTGAGAATTTGTGTTTTTGGGCCAAAATTTAATCTTTCTTGATTGAAAATTCAATTCTTCTGTTGAAAATTTGTGTTTTTGCTTTTAAAATTCATGTTTTTTTGTCGAACTTTCTCGTTTTTGGTTTCTTTTCTAGTTATGGATACAACTACTTTGTTGGAAATTCATCTTTCTTGGATGAAGATTCGTCATTTGAGTTGAACATTCATTTCTTTGGTTGAAAATCTTAACTATTTTCTTGAAAATTCATCTTTTTTGGTTGAATTTATTTATTTTAAAATTAAAATTAAAATCTTCTCTGGTTGAAATAAAAACTATCGCATTTTACTTTGGGAATTTATCTTTTTTGGTTGAAAACTCAACCACTTGGTTGAAAATGGAACTAGGTTATTACGAAAAGCCTTTGTTGGCTGAAGATTCACAATTTAAGATGAAAATTGATCTTTTTAGTTGAAAACTTAATTATTTTGTTGAAACTTCAACAATTATGTTAAAAATACTTTCTTTTCTGTTTAAAAAGTTAACTGTTTTGTAGAAATATCATCTTTTTGACCTGAAAATTCAACATTATTCTCTTAATTGACTGAATAATCTTTCTTGGTTGAAAATTCAACTCTTTTGATGAAAATTTGTCTTCCGATTTTGAAAATTCATGTTTTACGTTAAATGTTACTATTTTATAGAAGATTCGTGTTTTTTTTTCATTGTTAAAAATTAATCTTTTTTAGTAGAAAAATTAAATATTTAGTTGAAATTTTCTGTATTTTGTTGATAATTTTTGCCTCCTGATCAAAATTTAATCTTTCTTGGTTAAAAATTCAACTCTTTTTTTGGAAATTTTTGTTTTTGGTTTTAAAATTCATCTTTTTTGGTCGAAATTCATGTTTTTGGTTAAAAATGTAACTGTTTGGTTGAGAATCAATCTTTTCTGGCTGAGGATTAAACTATTTTCTTGAAAATTCGTGTTTTTTGAGTGAATTCAACTTTTTAGTTGAAAATTTATCTATTTGCATAAAAATTCATCTATTTCGTTGAAAATGCAGTACTTTTACTAGGAATTTCTGAGATTTAAAGCGTTTCAAGATAAATTTTTTAACATCATTAAAAAACTTATAATGCAATAAATTACGCATTTTCTATAAGATAAAATTCACTTTTGGTCTAACAGATCGAATTTCTGCTGGATATTCTTTGAAGTTGTAATATCTTTGGATTTATTATTTTTTTGGTAACAATTTTTTTTACATATCAATATCAATTATCAATATATTATCAATACCAATTATGAGCATTATATTGTGTTAAGCATTAAATAGTTTCATTACTCTAAAACGGGTATTTTATTTAATAAAAATTTTTATTGAAAGAAAAGTAAAATCTCAAAAAAAAAAAACATCTACGATGCACAAATTTCCGCCAAGTAAAAAGTTATCAGTACAATCAACATGCCCTGATTTTCGTTACTTCGAATTATTATTGTGTATCATTTTTATTTTCTGAATTGCCGTTTGTAATCATTTTCATTTTTCCTAATTACCATTTACCCTCACTTTTATTTTACTGAATTACCATTTCACATAATTTTCATTTGAAATAATGGTCATAATGATGGTGTTTCGTGTTAAGGAAATTTAGGATAGGTGGCTATTCCTATACGGAAGAATAAAAATTATGCCCAATGGTAATTTGGAAACATGAAAATTAGGGCAAATGATAATAAAGACAAATAATTAGCAAACGGTGATTTGGAAAAGTTAAAGTTATGTCAAGTGTAATTTGAAAAAAAAATTAGGGCAATTGATCATTCGAGAAAATAAAAATGATGCCACATATGCTAAATATGTAAAAATAAAAACTAGGCGTTATGAGAATTTGTAACAAGTGCAATGATAAAAAAAGGGCGAATGGTGATTAGGAAACTTGAAAATGATGACAAACGGCAATACGGAAAAATAAAAATTACGCCTAATAGTAATTCGGAATAATCAGAATTAGGACAAATAGTAAATTGGAAAAATAGAAGAGAAGCGGAAGGAATAGGGGAATATTGTGAGTATGGGGAATACAGAAAATAGGGGAATGAAGGAAGAGTGAAGAAGTTGAAATGGTATCAGGGGAAAGAGGGCACAGGGAAAATAAGAGAATAAGATAAGGAAAAGGAGTAGAAGAATATAGGGAGCATAGAGAAGATAGTCGAAGGGAGGAGCATAGAGAATATAGTCGAAGGGAGGAGCAATGAGGAGGCTGGATCGGAGTATAAGGCCGAGGAGTACAAAAGAATTTCAATTTGTGAAACAATGGCGTCAAGATTTGTTTATAAGATAGAAGAAATGAGGATGGGGTTTGTATATGAGAAGCGTGAGGGTAAAGGTTGTGGAAATAGAGAATGGGGGGAGTGATAAATATGGTTAAGGGCAGTAGGCTAAGAGAATGGATTGTATGATGTGTTTCAGAAAAAGAAAGCGTACAGTAGAGTACGACTGGAAGATAAATAGCGAGGTGGTGGAAGTAATGGAGGAGTTTTGCTATCTAGGATTTTGGTTCGAATTAGGAGGAGAAAACAAGCTGCAGGTGAGAAAGGGGAAGTATAAGGACGACTGGAGGATAAGAGTATGGATGTTCGACGTCTTAATGTGGTCAGTGTTAAGTTATGGAGTGGAAATTTGGGGATAGGAAGAGTGTAAGAGAGTGGGAAACCTGCCTGAGAGATTTCTGAGATGGGTCATGGAGGTGAGTTAGAGCTGCCCAGGTATGCTGAGGGAAGGAGTAAAATGAGAAAAAATGGTGGTCAGGCAACTGAAATAATCTTGGAATTTTAGAGAGAAATGAAGAAGGGGGGAGAAAGGTAACGTGGGACGTTCGAAATGGGAGGAAGAGAGATACGAAATGAGGCTTCAATGCGGTATGCAAGTGAGGGGTGAAGGCAGGGAATAGAGAAAAAAATAAGTAAAAGGGAGAGAGTATAAACATAATAAAGAAGAAGAAGAGAGAATGGGATGAAAGGGTTTGAACCCGGGAGGGGGTTACAGGAGGGGGCCGGTGATGTAAATTCTTGAAATGGAGATGGAACAGGAGGGGCTAAGCATGAGTATTGGGATGGAGGGAGAAGGGAGACGGTTCGGGAGTTGGATGGGATCAGAGGGGGCGATGGCAGGAGGGGAGTCGTGGGGGTGAGGTGGTAGCGTTCTATTTTCTATTTTGTCAAACATTACTTTTAGTAAAATGAAATACAAAAAACAAACAGAATTTTAATCTTCTTTTTGTAATGGATTTTGTCTATCTAAATGCATTTGGCGTTGTATGAGAACGTTAGCAAATTTGTGCGGATTAGCGACGACTGAAAACCGTGAAACTAATACGCATAATCGGACTGAAATTGTAGTAATTACGGAGAGGAAAACAGGATTGTCTTTGACTTGGAGATTCCTAGCGTGAAACACAATAAGGTTGCACGTGACTGTGTTACCGACGCTCCATGCCTCGACAACTCGGCGATTGCAAACGCGCGAAAGCTTTTAATGCATATAGCGCACACCAGACGCGTTATTCCATTTCTCGCTGAATAACGCTCTTTTTGGACGTTTTTCCTTTTCTTCTTGTACCGGATCGTTATACGTTTCTCAGTGAAGGTATGGCGAGCATTTTCCATGGTTGAAAATGAATCTGGCTGAATATCATATTCGCAGTCTCCCTGAAGCGAGATTATTTCACTTTTCATAGGGAGCAAGGCTTTTATATTGTTTAGATTTCATTTTATGAAAAGGAGGTTGACCCGCGGTAATTGGCAGTTGATCAATTTGATCCCGAAATCGGATCAAAATGATATGCAACGATTTTATACAGATTTTGGATTTTTTATTTGATCAGCGAATTGAGCATCGTTGCCTATGAATACTTAAGATTTCTTTTAATTGGGGTGTTAATGGTTAACTCAATTTACCAAAAGATATCTGTTTCACTTAAATATAGTTTTAAAATCTGATGGAGTTAGCAATTTTTTAGAAATGTGTTATTGGTTTGGATTATTACCTTTTTCTTTTAAAAAAATGGAATAATCTAAATAGATTGGTTATTAATCAACCGAAAAAATTTGATCTTGGCACTATGATCTATTTCCTTCATTTCCCATGTTCCGTGTACATAAATCGTGTGATAATTTTTTCAGGTTCTTCAATTTTACAACTAATTCAAATGTTAACCGGGTACTTATCATAAAATAAGGTTGCTCAAAAGGTTTTACATACAATTTTTAATTTTACGGCTAATCAGAATGTTAACCTGTGAAACATGTAATTTGATTTTGCAATATGCAAATTTGATTGTTTATTAACTATAATTAATTTTTATTATAAAATAAATGTTGGCATTGATCTTTCTACGCATTTCCGAGACTCGCCTTCAATTTGATAAGTATGAGTCGTGAGTTAGCACACACGGGACAAAAGAAACTCGTTTTTACACTTTCTTTTGATGATACTCGTATGTTCATTTTGAATCAAGGCGACGTGTACATTAATTGTTTTTCATTATAATTTCTTGATTGAATTTTTCTCAATACAATTGGATTTTCTCTCTTATTATTTATATCTACTCTCTTTGTATATAAAAGGGAACTGTTCCACATCCTATGGTATTTAGTTTTCCTAATTAACCTCTACATGGAAAATATTCCTCGTTTGATGCTATTTTAGCTTCCTCATTAATCATTAAGCTATCGCTATTTATCTTCTATCTCTTTCACTGGCCCTCTGAGCACTCATTCTAGCTTCTATTTTAATTCGCTCGTTGATTATAATTCTTATTAAACGATTAACTCTTTTATGTTTATATAATATTCAAATCTCATTAACTTCTAAGTCAGTTGGTTCGGATACTACTCAGGCAGGATATTTAAGAACGGTATAAAATGCCTGCGCTTGTGGAATAGACCTTGGTTGGGATACTCAGTCGTGTAGGAAAATTGTGTGGATTTCTCCCCCACTTTGGAAAAGAAGCTCGCTTCAGTTCCTAGGTTGAAGAATTTCCCACACTGCCCGGATTCAGAGTATTAGGATTACAAAAGAGATTCTGCTCCTAACCCTTAAAAAGCTTGTGATTATAGCAGTTGTGCCCAAAGATGAAGACAGAGGCTCCACCCTTGACACGGCTGCTGGTCTTCCGACCTACACAGCTGATGACTCAGACGCCGACTTTTTCGAAGAGCTCGCACTCGTCCTTTTTATGCCGTTCTTCGTGAGCTTCTTTCTCCAGTCCCACCGAGCGTGTGGGTGGGAAATTGCGAGTGTGCGCCCTGTTGTTGCCCCTGTAGACTGCTGCTTTCGCGAGCTGACTACTCTTGCGGTTTACTGGTTGTCAAATATGAGGGGACTTGCATAATTTGCATGTCACACCTGATACTTATCAAAAAATAAGGTTCCCATAGGTTTTACATACATTCAGGTGAAAGAAATTATACCCTCGTTGTCTACAAAAAATGGTATTCTGATGAAGATGCCATACTAACAATATGTGCATATTATGTACCATTGAGTACTTAATTTACATTTTCTCTAATCTTATGATTTTTTACAGATGTTTTTGACTTCAAATATATTTAATATACTTTCAGTCTAGTATACGTTTAATTTGTCCACGTATACTGTTAATATAATAAAAATGTCATTCTGGTACTTATTATAAATATAATAAGACTGCCAGAAGAATGTACATAATTTAAGATATAATATTTGAATAAAATTGAAATTAAATTTCATATTTAAATGTTGAAATATTTTACTATCTTATTATTGTCTCTTTGAAATAAATTCTGAATCTTGATATTTAGGGCTTAGACTTTCTATATAGTTTTTTAAAACCTATTCGCATTCTTCGCACAGATGATTTCTACGAGGGTTTGGGACTGGTCATTCTCTTAAAAAAAAAAATGGTAAAACGTTCTGTTCATCTAAGTGTCTATATAGACGATTCTGTCTTCGAATTTCTTCCGTTCAGTGCACTTCGTGTTTCTCTGAATTTTCTTCCCGCTGAAGAATTTTTTTCATAATTTGAAAAATTTATATTAAAAAAGTGGTTTTATGCTTCTATCTTTGAAAAGAAAAATAAGATCAACAAAATTTACAAACATTTTTGAAAAATAATTGGAACTTTTGTTCGATTAGTGTTGTGGTGAAGCGTTTGCTAAACTTTGGATTACAATTTTTTTGGATTTTGAACGCAGGAAGTTATATAAAAAATTATTTTATCTATTCTTATTTTCATGTTTTTGTTATGCCACGACTATGTCATGACCGTCTACATGCGCATTGAAACCTGAGCGTTCGAGGAAATTTCCTAATCGAAATGAAATCTACTTTTCTTTTTTTTTTCCTTAAAGAGCGAAATGAAGTCTACTTTCTTATGGAAAAATTTTTTTGTACTAAAGAGAACACCCATATATATATATTTTTTTCTGAAGAAGATGGTCCTAGGGAGTGGTAAATCTTTCAGAAGTAAAGAAACACTTTTAGACCGAAAAAAAATTAATTTCCACAGTTTAATATTCGTTTTTTTTTGTTGAAAATTAATTTTTTTTACTGGAAATTTAACCATTACAGTTGAACATTCCTCATTTTAGTTGAAAATTCATCTTTTTTGGTTAGAAATTATTTTATTTGGTTGAAAAATTAATCATTTTGTTGAAAATTCAACACTTATGTAGAAAGTCATTCTGTTTCGGTTAAAAATTCAACTCTTATGTCGAAAATTCGCCTTTTTGGCTTTAAAATTAAAAAATTTAGTTGAAATTTGTTTTCTCTCTTAACTGGAAAATTTTTGTTGGTTAAAAATTTAATTTTTTTGTTGAAAACTCGTCCTTTTCGTTTTAAAATTAATTTCTCTGGTAGAGATTTCATTTTTTTTGGTTGAAGTATCTTCTATTGTATTTTTCGTCGAGAACTCATGATTTTTGGTTGAAAATTCATCTTTCTTGGGTCTACTTGGTTGATAGTTGAACTACTTTCTTGAAAATTCAAATACTTTGTTGAAAATTCGTTTTTCTTTTTGTTGAAAATCAATTATTTAACTGAAAATTCAACTACTTCATTTTTGATTGAATTTTTTCTTAGTTGAAAAATCATGTATTTTGTTCAAATTTCGTCTTTTTCCATATTCCCACTCAAATGCGAACTGAATTAACAGAATCCAATAGGAAAATTAAACTATTTTTGGTTGGAAGTTAATTTTTTAATTATTTTTGGTTGGAAAGTCTACTCTTATATTTTTGGGAGAAAATTCATCTTTTTTGGTCAGAAATTTGATTTTTTTTTTGTGAAAGAAGTTATCCTTTCGGGTTTAAAATTAATCTGTTATGGTTGAGGATTCAACTATTTTATTAAACGTTATACTTTTTTATTAAATGAGACTGTTCTTTATTCAAAATTACAATTTTTTTCTGGTTGAAATATTTACTATAGCATTTTTTGTTGAGAGTTCATCTTGTTTAGCAGAAAAGTCGAATTTTTTTGGTTGGAAATTAATTTTTTTGACTGAAAATTCAACTACTCTATTTTTGGTTGAAAATTTGTAATTTTAATTAGAAATTGTTCTTTTCATTCATCATTTTAGTTAAGAATTCATCTCTTTGGTTGAACATGTAACTACTCCGTTGAAAATTTGATTTTCTTTCAGCTGAAAATCAATTTTTTCAACTGCAAATGTAACTAATCCAGTTTTATTTGAAAGTTAATTCTTTAATTATTCTTGGTTGAAGAGTCTACAATTATACTTTTTCTTAAGAATTCATCCTTCTTGGTTTAAATTTTTTTACTTGGTTTTTTAATGAATTATTTTCCTAAGAAGTTATCCTTTTCGGTTGAAAATTACTCTGCTTCGGTGGAAAATTAAACTATTTTGTTAAAAGTCTATGAATTTTGTTGAAAATTCGTTTTTTTTTGGTAAAAAATGATTCTTCTGGGTTTAAATTCATCTCTTTGCTTGAAAATGTAACAATTTTGTTGAAAATTCTTCTTTTTAGTTTTAAAATTCATCTCTTTTGATATAATTTTCATATTATTTAGTTAGAAAAAAAAATATTTTTTGGGTAAAAATTCAACCACGTGGTTGAAAGCTGCACTCCCTTGTTTAAAATTCTTTTTTTTCTTATTGAACATTCATCAATTATATGAAAATTCATCTTTTTAATTCAACATTTATCTATTTTGCCGAAAATTTGTTTCCTTTTGGTTGGAAATTAATTTTTTCAACTGAAAATCTAACTATTACATTTCTGGGGAAAAATTGGTCTTTTTTGGATAAAAATTTAATAATTTGGATGGAAATTCATGTATTTGGTTGAAAATTTGTCTCTTCCGGCAGAAAATTAATCTTCTTAGTTGAAAATTCATCTTTTAGCTTAAAGATTTAACTACCTGGTTGGAAGTTTAAACCTCGTTCAAAGAAATTTCTTACATTTTTTAAAACAAAAAATCATTAAGTTTCGATGCAAACTTGTACTACGCAAATCTACAGAAACGCGTTTCGAAGATTAAAAAATATAATTTTTAGAGCCAGAGAGATTTATAGGCCAATATGGGGAAATTGAAATTTTCATCCCGCCCTGTAATTCAAAGATTTCTAAAACATTCCCTGTTGGTCCTAGAAAGTTGTCAAACTTCTAGAAGTGTCAATGGTTGAAAATAACCTTTTCTGTTGGAAACTCAACTTTTCGGGCTGAAAATTCAACTGCCTTCTAATGGATTTACCTTTTTGGCTTGCAGATTCAATAATTTAGTTGAAAATTCAACTGTTTTGTTAAAAATTCATCACATTTGGTAGAAACTGTATCTTTTTTGTTATAAAATGCTATGCTTGGTTGAAAATTAATGTGTTTTGTTTGAAGATCTAACTGATTTGTTCATAACTCATCTTCTTCGGTTGAATTCAACTGTTATTGATTTAAAATTAAATTCTCTTTTAGCTGAAATATTAACTGTTATATTTTTCATTGAGAATTCAGTATTTTTGGTTGAAAATGAAGTTTTTGGTTGTAAATTCAACTTTTCGGGTTGAAAGTTTAACTGTCTTCTAAATAATTCGTCTTTTTGGCTTGCAAATTCAACTGTTTTGTTGAAGATTTATCTCGTTTAGTAGAAATCTTATCTTTTTTGTTTGAAAATGCTACTGTTTGGTTGAAAATTAATCCATTTTGGTTAAGGATTCTGGAAATGGAAAACTCGTCTTTTTTGGTTGAATTCAACTGTTATTGATTTAAAACTAATTTTTTTCCGAAATTGTAACTAATGCATTTTTCGTTGAGAATTCAGCATTTTAGGTTGAAAATGAGCTTTTTTGTTGAAAATTCCACTTTTCGGGTTGAAAATGCAACCATCTTCTAATGAATTCATCCTTTCGGCCTGCAGATTCAACAATTTACTTGAAAATTCAACTATTTTGTTGAAAATTGATCAAAGTTGGTAGAAATTTTACCTTTTTTGCTTGAAAATGGTACTGTTTGGTTGAAAAATAATCTGTTTGGGTTAAGGATTTAACTGTTTTTTCCAAAACTCGTCTCTTTTGGTTGAATTCAACTTTTATAGATTTGAAATTTAATTATTTTTTGGTTAAAATACTAACTATTACATTTTCCGCTGAGAATTGAGCATTTTTGGTTAAAAATAAATTTTTTTGTTGGAAACTGAACTTTTCGGGTTAAAAATTCAACTATCTTCTAATGAATTAATCTTTTTGGCTTGCAGATTCAACAATTAAAATTAATCTATTTTGGTTAAGGATTCAACTGTTTTGTTGAAAACTCGTCTTTTTGGGTTGAATTCAACTGTTATTGATTTAACTTTAAATCTTTTTTTGGTTGAAATATTAAATATTACATTTTTTGTTGAGAATTCAGCTTCTTTGGTTGAAAATTCATTTACATCGTTGAAAGTTGATCTTCTTTGTTTAAAATTGATTTTTTCTGCTTAAAGGTTCATCGTGTTAGTTGAAAATGTATCTCTTTGGTTGGGAATTCAACTTTTTTGTTGAATATTGTTATTTTCTTTGTTAGAAATTAATTTTTCTGACTGAAAATTTAACTATTCTATTTTTGGTTGAAGATTAACTTTTTTAGTTGAAAATTTAACTACTTGGTTGGAAGTAGAACTTCATTGTTAACAATTTTTTTCCTTGGTTGAAGATTAATAATTTTGAAGTGAAAATTTAACTATTTCATTTTTGGTAGAAAATTCAAGTATTTTATTTAGTATTCGTTTTTTACGGTAGAAAATTAATCTTCTTTGTTGAGAATTCATCGTTTTGGTTAAAAATTTAACTACTTGGTCGAAATTTGATCTCCTTGGTAACCAACTTATTTTTTGTTTGCTGAAAATTCATAATTTTGGTTGAAAAATTATCTCTTTGGTTGCAAATGTATCTATTTGGATGAAAATTAATTTTTAAAACCTAAAATTTACTACTGCACTTGATAATTTATTATTTTAGTCAAAAATTCGTACCTTCGATTGAAAATTCAACCATTTTTGGTTGAAAGTTAATTCTATTTTGTTGAAAAGTCTACTAACTGTTATATTTTGGGTTGAGAATTCATATTTTTTGGTTCAATATTTGATTATTTGGCTAAAAATTCATTTATTTTGTTGAAAATTCATTTTCTTTTTGGTAGAAAATCACATTTTTCAGCTAAAAATTTATTTTTTGAATTTTTCGTCAAAAATGAAGTTTTTCAGACGAAAATTAAACTATTGGGTTGAAAATTAATCCTTTTTAGTTGAGAATTCAATGTTTTCTACAAAATTTTCTGTTGGATATCCCTGCTTTAATTTTATAACTAATTAAAAATAATTAAAAATAATTAAAAATAATTAAAAAATAATGAATGGTGAATTGTTGATATTTATTGAGTGTATAATAGGGAGGTCCAATTTTTTTTTCAATTTTCGTCCTCTCGTCCCCAAATTTATTCGAATCCACGAAAAAGTAAATGCATATTTTTTGTGTTCGAAAAAAAATTATATTTAGAGGTTTCGTAAGCCTCATGAAGTTTAACACGTATTTGCCATAAGAAAAAAAGATGTTTTTGTAAATTTTATCCAGGATCATCAATATTAGGCGTATCGAGTTAACCCGTAACATTTTTCTTCACAATTAGCCACAGAATACGAATCGAAAATGAATTTCAGAATTTGACTCCCATAAGTCTGTTTTATAGGGCCCCAAAAAAACCCATAAGTGAAATATTGGATTTTTCGAGTTTTGGCTCTAATTATTATTTTTGTGCGGTTTTTTGAGTGCTTTCAGTAGAAATTGTTTCTAATACATTATGTATTACTTTTTTATGATAATGAGATGTTCAAATAATTTGCTTAAACAATTTATTATTGTTTATAGCAATTTTTCCTTAGAATAGAGTGAGAAAGTGGCGGTTTTTTCCAAATTTTTCAACCTTTCAGTTAGAGCGATGCACTAATCGATTATGTAAAGTAAACATAAATAATTGCTTAAATGATGTATTATTATTTATAACAATATTCGCTTAGAATAATGCTCGAAAGTTGCAGTTTTTTTTCTGAAATTATTAACTTTTGTCCACTTTTCACTTCGAGTGAGATGATAATTGATGCAATTTAACAAAAATAATTGTTCAAAGACTTTATTATTGTTTAGAACTACTTTCTCCTATAGTAATGCTAGAAAGTTGCGTTTTTTTCTGAAAAATTTCAGCTTTTCTTTGATTTTGTAGTTATGAACAAATAATAAATGAACATCAACAAGAATCATTTTCAAACAATCTCTTTCCCTTTTGTGGATATATTTTTTCTGAAATAAAACCAGACATTTGACTGCATTTTTGACTGCAGTAAGTCTACTTTTTCCCGTGAGATGCTATAATCAATTAATTATTTGATTGATACCTTTTTAATATCTTTATATATGTATATCATCATCGATGACAACATGTTTTCTTGAGAAAAGGAGGGGAGGGGGCTGATAGTGAAAATTGTGCAATTTTGAATTTTTCTTTTAGACTCTGCAAAAAACTTCGTGTTGTAATTCAAAAAAAAAATTTCACAGGTTATGACCCACTCCTCCCACCAACATTAGCAAAAGAGTAAAAATACTTTGTTCCGAAAAAGATGGAATACTATTTAAAAAATGATTCTTGTTGATGTTCATTCATTATTTGTTCCTTACTAAAAAGTCAAAGAAAATCTGGAAATTAAAAAAAAAACGCAATTTTCTAGCGTTACTGTAGGAGAAGCTAGTTATAAACAATGATAAATTGTTCAAGCAATTGTGTTTGTTAACTTGAATTATTTATTACCTCACAAAGTGACAAGCGGACAAAAATTTAAAAATTTCGGAAAAAATCGCAACTTTCTAGCATTATTCAGAGAAAATATTATCAAAAATATTAATTAATTGTATAAACAATTAAGTCTATTAACTTGAATCAATTATTACCTCAGTCTAGTTGAAAAGTGGATAAAAAACGGAAAATTTCAGAAAAAACTGTAACTTTCTAGCATTATTTTAAGAGAATATTGTTATGAATAATAATAAATTGTTTAAACAATCATTTTTGTAAAATTAAAGTAATAGGGTCTCGCTCTAACTCGAAAGCTGAAAGATTCGAAAAAACCGTAACTTTCTACCATTATTCTAAGAGAATATTGTTATAGATAATAATAAATTGTTTAAACAATTATTTTTGTTAACTTTGATCATGAGTGTCTCGCTCTAACTAAATAATGGAAAAATTGGGAAAAATCCGTCACTTTCCCACTCTATTCTTAGAGAAAATTGCTATGAACAATAATAAATTGTTTCAACAAATTATTTGAACATCTAATTATCATAAAAAAGTAATATATAATGTATTAGAAACAATTTCTACTGAAAGCACTCAAAAAACCGCCTAAAAATAATAATTAGAGCCAAAAACTCGAAAAATCCAATATTTCACTTATGGGTTTTTTTGGGGCCCTGTAACACAGACTTATGGGAGTGAAGCTTAAAAAGTAATGTTTGATTCGTATTCTATGGTTGATTGTGAAGAGAAACGTTGAAGGTCAACTCAATAACCTAATATTGGCAATTCTGAATAAAATTTACAAAAACTTTTTTTTTCTTATGGAAAATACGTATTAAACTTCATAGGGCTTGCGGAGCCTCTAAATATCATTTAAAAGAATCACAAATTAATTTTTTTGTAGATTCAAACAAATGTGGGGGGGGGGGGGGTGAGAGCATGAAAATTAAGAAAAAAATTTCAATGCATTTTTGGACCACCCTAGTGTATAATGAATGATAACTGACATATAGATTTGTTTGGGTCTTAGAAAAAGAAACAAAAGTTTGAAAATCCGAGCAGGGCAACTAGCCATGACTTTGATTAAATATAATTCAATTTGATCCAATGTAGCAAAGGCTTGACGAGGGTTGTTTCTTATCTTCTAGTAGAGAGGCGCATTGTCACGTGACCTCGATGCCGAGGGTGTAGATTCACCAAGTGAAAAGTCGAGAGGGATTTGATGAAGATAATAATGGCTGGAAAGAGAAAGGGATGAGAAGGGGTAGGAGGGGGGTAAAAGAAGCCCCAAGAGACTTGGGAAAATCGGGGGCAAGAGGGTTGCAAACAACTACACTCTACCACACTCTAAGGCAAGAAGACTTGGCCTGTCCTTCCAATTCAGTTAGCTGTAATTGATAGAAAATCGTCCGTATAGGGAAGAGAAGGTTCAAGGAAGACTGGAGGATGAAGGCCTGTACACGCTCGGTTGCCAACGCCCACGCCGACGCTCACGCCGTACGCCACGCAGTTTGGAACGCATTTCAAATTATACTCAGTGGAGGCACGCCAGCAAAATGCGTAGCGATTCTACTCTTGACGAGCGCCGCACGGTTTACCTAATTATTATTAACAATGTTTATAAACAAATTCTTTCTAGTGTGTTTGTCTCACACGAAAAATTGTTTTCTTCACGGCAGATGCTGAGATTTTTCCGAGGCGTGACAATTTACAACGAAAAATTGGCTTAAGTTAACACTAAATACTTTTCTACAAAATTTCATAAACAAATTCTCAAGAAATGAGTTTTTCTAGAAGCCAAATCGATTTTTCTGACCAAAAGTAATTGACATTTAATTTTTTTTTTTACTCTGGACTCCACTGTTTACAAATGTGTTTTGCAATTCGTGCCTCAAATTTTCTTACCCTCATATAATTATAATCTTAATATTGCACTGCGATTGGACAATTACTTTTAACAAAGATTTATGAATTTTCTACACTATCAATTTTGTATATCGAAATTTCCGAATAAATAATTTTACTTCATCATAAAATTTATTTCTAAATGTTTCTGAACATTGTTGATTAAAGAGAACATTTAAAATGTAAATGCTTGTTTCATATCGAGAAATAATTCTGTTCTTAACATTTCTCAACATTCTTTTGTACCACATTATAATTTCTAAACAAATTTTTAAAAGATTTCTGGGAAAATTTTCATTGGTTTAGGTTCAATTTTAAATGAATAATTTTAAGTTTTGAAGATTTCAAAATGTGTGGAAAAAGAATATGGAAGGCTTTAAGATAATTCTTTTATTTTTTCAGGATTTCAAACAATTTCAAACTCAATTTTGCAGGGCGTCAAGAGGATGAAAAAAATATTCTTAAAATTTATGAGAAAATCCAAATGATTTTTTTTATTAATGAATTCTGAAAGAGAATCAAAAAAGATTACAAAACATTCCAAATTATTTCCTAAAATTGTGAAAAAAAGTGTAAAAGATTTTAAAGCAAAATTTTGCCATTATACATAATTGTGGAACAAATTTGAGTGAGTTCAAGAGATACTTAGAAGTTTTGAAACGATTCAAAAATAACAAAAACTTATAAGATATTTTAGGAATTTTGTAAGGTTTCAAGAAAATGAAAAAAATTCTTTAGGTTCATAGAAAGAATTAAAATGATTTTTTATTTTGAAAAATTAATTTTAGGAGAATATTTGAAAAGATTTCAAAGCATTTCAAAAGATTTATGAAATTGTCAAAGAAGAAACTGAAAGATTTTAAGACAATTTTTTTTCATTTACGCAGAACTAAAATCAAAATTTCACGAAAAGTTTGAATTATTTGAAAATATTAGGGAGTTTAAAAATTTTGAGAGGATTGAAAGAATAATTTTCTTCAGATTGATGGGAAAATTTTTTGTGATTCTTCGTTTCGAAAAATGAACTTTAAGAACAAATTGAAAAAGATTTAAAAACATTTCAAAAGATTTACTCACATTTCGGAAGAGAGTGGAAGACTTTAAAGCAAAATGTTTCAACTTGGTAAGATGAAAAAATATTTAAAAAATGGAGCGAATTAAAAAAATATTTAGAAGATTTGAAGAGATTGAAAAAGAATTTTTAAACCGCAAAAGATTAAAAAAAATGCAGGTTTTTTTAAAAATTTGAAATCAAAACTTGAGAAGCTTTGAAAGAATTTTGAAGGGGTTTCAAGTGAATGAACAAATTTTCTTAAAAATCTTGGGAGAATTTTGAAAATTTCAGGGCAAATTTTGTTTTAATAATTTCAGTGCTGAACCGTCGCAAGAAAGGTCATTCCAACTATAATTCAAGGGAAAAAAAAATTTCTATGAGGAAGCGGCTGACTGGGACATTTGTTTAATGAAATTTTTATTAACGATATATATTATTAACGTTTGATCAAGTTCAAATTATATGAATGCCTTTCAAGACAATTGTTAATCTTTTTTTGTCAGGAAAATCAATTTAGCGTCTAGAAAAACTCATTCCTTAAGAATTTGTTTATGAAATTTTGTATAAAAATATTTAATGCTAACTTATGCCAATTTTTCGTTGTAAATTGTCACGCTCCGGAAAAATATCAGCAACTGCCACGAAGAAAACAATTTCTCGTATGAGAAAAACAAACTAGAAAGAATTTGTTTTCAAACATTGTTTATAATAATTAGCTTAGATATCATCAGAATAACTTCTGTTCATTGAGTGCAGGTGCGATAGTTCCAGCTATATTTTTCCTCAAGATGAAAATTCACAGAGCTGAGATGGTCAATTTTGTCAATTTGTTTTACATATTATTGCTCTGTGAAAAAATAACAAATCGCAAACCACTGTTTTCTGCAAAATTCAATTCAATTCAATCAACTGAGTATAATTTGAAATGCGTTCCAAACTGCGTGGCGTACGGCGTGAGCGTCATCGTTGGCAACCGAGCGTGTACAGGCCTTAATGAGTCGGAAAAACGTAGCCTCGAAGTCTATTTTCGATTCGTGAACTTTTTGGGTGTTCTGCTTTAGTACACAAAAAACTCTTAATAAGAAAATAGATTTTATTTTGATCTTTTTGAAATTTCAAAAGAGAGACATTAAGCAAAGATTCGATTTTTTGAAAACAGAAAAACAATTTTTGCTCAGAAACCTAAATTTTTTTCCTGGATTTATTAGGAATAATAGGTGCATTTGGTATTTTTTTTTCTCGGGAGAAAAAAATTGTGTGATTTTTCTTCAAAACCTTGCCCTTTTCACAATTTTTGAGATTTCGACGGTTTTCTTGATCCATTTTGTCAAGTTTTTTCTCACTTTTTCGAAACCGATGAGAAAAACGAAAAAAGAATTGAAAAATGGTAAAGATATTTGAATATTTTGCAAAATTGAAACGCGAAATTTCCTTGGAACAACTACTCATTTTTGACGCATTATATCGTCATAACCAATAAAATAACACTTTTTTTATTTGAATTAAGAAATAACAATAAAATACAATAAATGCGAGAGCAGTGAAAAAAGTAGAATTTCATTTCTCTCCAAATACAAAAAAATAGGTTTAAAATTTATGGTAAGTTGACTATGTATCACCTATCACTCCTGCAAAATTTTCACTAAAAAAATAGTACCTGTTTTCAGAAAATTTCGTGACTCAATTTAAAAAAAAAGAATCGAAATTGCTTCAAAACTTTTTATTTTTTTTTTGCTTCCTTCATCGGTTTCGAAAGAGTGAAAAAATTGACAAACTGGAACAAGAAAACCCTCAAAATCTCAAAAATCGCAAAATAGGGCAAGGTTAAAAAAAACATTTTTTCCCCGGAAAAGAAAAAAATACTAAACGGCAAATTTATGGAAATTTATATATTAGTACCTATTATTCCTGAAAGTTTCAGGGGGAAAAGATGGGGTTTTTAAGGGAAAATTTTTTTTTCTATTTTTGAAAAATCGAAATAACTTTATCAAAGTTAAAATTAAATTTTTTTGTGGGTTTCAAAAGAATATGAAAAACTGGATAAACTGAAATAATGAAAACCCTAATATCTCAAACTTGAAAAAATGGCATGTAATAGGGAAAGAATATAAAGAAATAGAGAAGATAATAAATCGTCCAGTTTGCTACGCTTCACCGAAATTTTTAGATTTTGCGAATACAAAATTGAAAAAGCACCAAAAAACAAGAAGGAAAAATGAATATGAGAATTTAGGGCTGTTCAACTTTGACCACTTTGAGCCCCAATCATTTTCCACTTTATCCTTCGAATGATAAATTTTTGCTAAAAGTTTCTTCGGAAAGTACTTAGGAATCGTTCATATATTACGTAACGCATTTTTATTTTGTTTAAATAAAGACGAGAATAAAATTGCTGTGAAATTAAAAAGGACACAACTATATAAACAAAAGAAAAACGTGTTACGTAATACATATATGAACGACCCCTTACATCAAAGCACAATTTGGTAAATTTTTAGAATTTGAGACGACTTCTTTTAGAAATTATAAATAAAAAAGTACGCAAAATGTCTTGTCACTCACCTGTTCCAAATTACAAATTTAAAATGAATAGTTGCTTAATAATATTACCACCATTTGATAAAAATTTGAGATTCACATATATCACTTATATCAAGTTTAGAAAGATAAAAATCAAGAGTAGAGTTCAACATTTCAGATTTAAGGGTTCCAAAATCACTTCAAAGTCTGTCTTACTTGTCCGGTCACGCTTCGTTGCTATTTTAGGATAACAATCGCACGTAATTATTTGAACTATTCATAATGCGGGTTCAAATTGTTAATTTTATACTCACGAAGGTTCAAGTGTAGTTGAAAATTGATTTATCAACGTTGATTCCAAATAACATTAAATAATGATCACTATTTTTGCAAAAATGTTTTATTATAGAATGTCCGGTAACGTCTAAAATTCATATTCATCACAAAATAATACATTCCTTGATCTCTTATTTTTATATTTTCATACTCTCTTGGGTTACTCTTAATAAAAAAAGTATTTTAGGCGGCTTGGAAATTTGTTTGTTTTCGAACATCTCATTGTCTGAAATAGTCAACTTTTTGGCAATCACCCTTATATGGGCTGTACCGTAAGATGGGGCTAACTGGGACACGCTGGGGGAAAAGGGCCACTCATAATTCCTTATTTTATAATTCAATTTTTCTTTCTCCGAATATAAATCTGAAAGATTTTGTACAGTTTCTATAGAAGAAATGTAAAATTTTCTTTTAGAGATTGTTTGGTTCAGTTTCGTTAGAAAGTTTTGATAAAATAGTACATTGTGCTACAAGTTGAAAAAGCGAGAGATTTAAGACGAGTGTGAAGTTAGCCACCCACGCTCCGCTCGGGGGTCTAACACTCGTATTAAATCTCTCGCTTTTTAAACATGTGGACACAATACTTCTTTTCGAATTTGTTTAAGAAGTGCTAGTTTTTTCACCTGTGTTTTGTTCAAAAAGAAGGCGATTTGTTGTCGATTGACGCAACAATAATAATGGCCATTGTCAAAACCATGGCAATAATATGGACGTAACAGTAAATTGGTAGCAATGTTTGGTCAGGAAGGTTGGGAGTGGTGGAAGTAGATACAACGCAATAGGTGTGAGTTCACCTTCACTTACTAAAGCAGGCCGCAGGGTTATTTCAGTCGTTCGCGCTTGATTTACTTTTTTCACTGTCCATCACTTTTTTCGCTGCGTCCGTCTCCTTTTTTCACAGTTGCCCGGAAAGGTCGACACTGCGCATGCGCCACGCCATCGACAACAAATCGGTCAATTTTTACACAGAAAACAAGTGGAAAAACTAGCACTTTTTGCGAATTATAAAAAAAGTAATATTTATATAAGTTTGTTATTTTCCGTATTTTGGTTAAGTCGATTAAAAAACGTTTGGAGAACTTTACTTGCATTTTTTTACATTTATATCACATACAATAGTATATCTTTTCAATAAAAGATTTTAACCCTGATAAGATATTTTGTTTTTGATGTAGAACGATTTTTATAAAAAGTTGCGAATATGTAGGGGATAGTCGGAAATGGTCAGAAATTATATACCGATTGTGGGATTGTCTCGTTCCTTTAAATAATCCGTTGAGAATTAAAAAAATGCCATTTTCGAAGTCTGAACCATCAGAATTCCCTAAATTATTTTCTTAATTTGTGTTTTTATACTTATAGGGTTATGACGTAAAGCAACAAATAAGGATATGCTTTTACTGAAAATAAATATGTATTTTAAAGTTTTTACTAACCATATGAGTTTAATTTACTTTAAAATAGCAACAAAACTTATAGCTTATGATATTTTGCTATTCAGTATTAAAGAATAGCGATTTTTGCCTCATTATTGAAAGTGGACGCCTTAGCCCCACTTTGAGGAATGAAGACGAAAACACTTTGGATTGCAATAACTAGTTACTCATAGCTAAGTTCAATATTTAAACTTTATGATATGAAAGAAGGGTCAGAAATTATGTATTTAAAGCATAATTATCTAATCATAATTCCTTCATGTAATTTATTGAGAAAAATCTGAAAACATGTTCCGCTTAGCCCCGTCTCACGGTAGTTGATTAGTTTTGTAATTAAAGGATAGCAATATATCCACATTAAGAAAGATTCTTTCATGAGGAGTTTCAATTTATTAGGTTTTATAAAGTGGAGAACATTATTCGTGATCAAGATTAATCTGTTTTGGAAATAGTTTTTAGAACTTCGCAGATTTTCAAAGTAATAGGAATGAAACTTGAGTAAGGTGAAGAAAAAGATGGATCACAGCTTGATGCCGACGGGGCAAAAGTTTATTCGATCTTTAAATCGAGTTTCTAATTTCATTTAATATGATAGCTATTATACGAGGATCGTTTGATAAGTATGGTAAGAAAGCAAGCAAAAAATTTTTGTTTTGAAAAGTTTGCCTTCATTTCTCAACATAGTCTCCTTCGAGAGCTAGACAAATAATCCTGCGAGATTCCAATTTTTCCATCCCTTCAGAAAAGTATGATTTCTCGAGGTCTGCAAAATACGCATTTACGGAATCGATTACTTCTTCATTGGTTGAGAATCTTTTTCCACCGAGCTAGGTCTTCAAGTTGGGGAATAAAAAGAAGTCACACGGAGCCAAGTCTGGAGAAGAGGGTGGATGAGGAATCAATTCGAAGCCTAGTTCGTGTATTTTTGCCATTGCGATTGCGGAGGTGTGAGCCGGTGCGTTGAAGTGATGAAACAGCAGTCTTTGTGCGCCAATCGTGGCCGTTTTTTTGTAGTTC
>JAUMHM010000049.1:1700112-1710817 GCA_032362435.1 Melikaiella ostensackeni
TCGCCACTATTAATTAATAACCTTCCTGTTATTTCATGTGGTTCTGAAGTTAAAGCACTGGTTTGAAGGCACAATGAATATATTTCAACTTTCTTGCGAGTTTTTATGGTAGCTCCGCACATTACAATCATACCAGAATTAAGAATATTTTGGCCATCGATCATACTTTTAGATGCAGATGTAGCTGTTGCGTAACTACACAAACTATCTGAGTCCAAAAATACCATTTTCTAAACTTAAACACTCTTTTTAATTGGATTAATGCTACTACTTAATATTATCAATATGGCTTCCGCGGCCATGTTGTATGGCATCGCAGCGCCCCTCTTGGTGCGGTGGATGTTTTCATTCTTAATAGAAGAAAGTGTCGGTTCAAATGCGACTCGCAATTAAATTTTTGGAACTTATTGCTCGTTTCACATGAAATTGGGTTTGAAAAATGTTCTTCATCATGAGTGTCGATACAACAGATATCTGTTGATCAGATCTCCTCTGTATGAAGTTTAAAAAGTAGAATCATCGTATGCTTAAGGCCAAAAACCACAGAAACGCATGTAATAAATATTACGGCATAAAATAGAACAATTATTAGATAATTACTTTCGTAAATCTCTTCTAAAAATACTAGAATCTTAATTCCAAAAATATCGTGGGTACTCCACCCTCTAAAAGTTCAGTGCGAATGTTCACCGCTGGAATAATTTTATTTTGACGGCTAATCACCTTTATGACCTCCGAAAATATCAAGACGGGGTTGCTATTTTGGTGTAATGGTTTGTGGGTGCAGCTGACAGCAGCATCCCTTTTGGGATATATTTAAAACCTAGACCCTGAACACACGAGCCAAAACGTAAGATTGAACAGCACCTTCTGGTGAGTGTCCTGCCCTTTGTCTTCTCGTACAAAGTTCTAAAAGTAGTACAGAAACTGTACTTATTTTCTGCAGCAGTGCAGCAATGTCTGGAAGGTTTTCTTCATTTTTTAACGAGGAAGACATTTTTACGATGCTTGAATGAAAAGAGTTCTTTGAAAGCTAATGCCTTTGGCAATTATGCGAGAAAAAAAGAAGCATTGAAAAGCTGCAAAAAACTTTCCTGTCTGAAAAAATATTTGACTCACTAGTGATTTGGAAAAAAACTAGTCATATCTAACTTGACAAAGAAACCTTTCAGCCAGAAAATAATAAGTGTTTGACTGACAGCAGTAGCTATGGATGTGGGCACTAGATGCTATCAAATCCCTACATCCTAAATTGTCTGTCGGTAACCGACTGTGCTCGGGAGTTTTGGTTTTCTGCAGTTTTCCATTCCCCTGACTGAATGTTTAGGTAAATGTGAGCACTTCTAATTAAAAATCCGGCTGCAGACGGTAGGGGATATCAGAGATTGAAAAAAACCACACGATTGAGTACATCAGGCACTGCTTGGAGACTTATTATGAGAGTTGGGGTAAATGGGAGGTTTGGGAAGGGATTTGAGCTAAAGGGTTTAATGTCCGACGATTTCCTGTGGTAAAGGGATTTTTAGATGTGTAAAAACCCGAAACGGTTATATATGGAACAAAATTCTAATCTAATCCTTAAGGAGTACATTATGAGATAAAGGAACCTTTCAGTCGGAAAATAGTAAATCTATATACAAATTGTTTGTGAATCATCACTTTCGCTGCTTGTATTGACAGTCTAAAGTTGACATCAGGTTAAATGAGACTGGTATAGTTAACCCCTGGGATTAATGATAATCACGAACACTTGCTCCCAATATGTCAATATTACCAGGAAACGTGATTAAATAACAAAAATAAATTCGTAAACAGAATATCAAATTAAACACTATTGTTTTAACAAATCTGAACCTCAACAACAATATTTTACATATTGACATTAAGGCAAAATTGATTATAATCTTCAAAATTTTTGATTCAATTAAACGTCGTAAATATAAATTTGTTCTGTTTGAATCAGCAAATTAGTTTTTTGTTATGTGTAAATTTTTAAGTGTTTTCAAGTGCGTATAAATTTAGTGTGACTGCATTTTATCTTGGCTATATTTGCGCAAGTCTTGAAGTTAGATGGCAGTATGTCTTTCGTGGCATTGTATAAATACTCAGTAATCTGCAAAAAGATCGAGCAACTCTGAACCTTGAGGGTAGGTAAAGCAACCCCAAGAGTGGCAATCCATTTTAAGTACTACGTGCGTATATCCAACGGTTGAGTACATTGCAAATAAACTCCTGGTCGCGAAAGTTATTTCTATTTCGATTTCTATCTATCCGTAAGCAAATTTTGAGAGCTTTGGAATGCATTTCTCCCTAGAGTGATTTTGTGCAAAATTTTAGTTATTTAAACCCATATTTGTATCGAAAATTTCATTACAATAATTATAGAACAGTGAAATGTTCATTTGATAATGCACCGTGAGGTTAATTACTCGGATTTTTTGTATACACTTGATTGCGAAATTGCAAAATTACAAGGGATTGCAAGAGATTGTATACATGCGATTGAAAAATATTGCATAAGATTGCAAAAGATTCCAAGGATTATAGGAAATTCATTTTAGAAAATCATTATATAGAAAAAAATTATAGGATAATTAGCATTGGATTTAATTAATGAAAAAATATTGAAGGAATTATTGTAAAAAGTAGAGAAACTACAAAGGAACAATTTATTTTACAATTAGACCACTCATTATCTCACATGGGAGTATTATACAAAAAAATATCGATTCTGTAAAAATAAGCTTCACACAGCAAAAATCTAATGAATTACATTAATATATTTAAAGCCGCTTGAAATTTCATTGAAATCCATGAAAATCCTTTGAAGTCTTTTGAAATCGCTTGATACTTTTGGAAATATTTTTAAATCAGTTAAAATCTTTGAAACCTATAAAATAGTTAGAAATCAGTAGAAATCATTCAAAATCCCTTGAAAATAGAATAAATTGAATGTATTCCGTAAAGTTTTCTAGAAATCCCTTGAAATTTGTAAAATTCCCTAAAGTCTTTGAATTACTTGGAGGTCTCATAGAACCCGTTAAATTTTGTGATATCCTTTTAAATTCCTTGAAATCTTTGGAAATCCTACAAAATTCTTTAAAATCCCTTGAAATTGTTTAAATCTCTTGAAATTCTTTGGGATCTTTTAAAATAACTTAAAATCTATAAAATCCTTACAAATTTTTTTAATTCCTTTACATCCCTTGAAATTATGTAGAAATCCTTTGAAAAAAGTTTAATTTAATGTCTAAAGTTCTCTAGAAATTTGTTAAAATCCCTTAAAATCCTTTGAAATGTTTGAAAATTCATTATAATAAGAAGAAATTATTCGAAATCCCTTGAATATAAATTAAATTAAACTTGTTCATGAAATTTCTCTAAAAGCGCCGTTCAAATCCCTAGACATCTTTGAAAACTCTTGAAATCCTTGAAGATTCAATAAAATCCTTTAAATCTTGTAAAATTCTTTGAAATAACTTAAAATCCCTTGAAACCCTTGGTTTGAAACCGCTAGGAATCCCTTGAAATTTCATTCTCTAAAATTTAGTTCTCAAAAAATCAGTTGAATTCTTTGGAAATTCCACAAAATTCTTTGAAATCCCTTGACATTTTTTTGGAAATTCTTGAAGATTCAATCAAGTTTCTTAAATCTTGTAGAATTTCTTGAAATACCTTAAAAACCCTTGAAACCTTTGCTTCGAAATCGCTAGGAATCCCTTGAAATTTCATTCTATAAAATTTAGTTTTCTAGAAATCCCTTGAAATCTTTGGAAATCCTACAAACATCTTTGAAATCCCTTGAAAACTGTTAAATCTCTTGAATTTCTTTAAAAACTTTTTTTAAAATTTAATTTATTCCCTAAAGTTCTCTCGAAATTCGTTGAAATCCCTTAAAATCGTTTGAGATCTTTGAAAATCGTCCATTAAAATAAGTAAAAATCATTTAAAGTTCCTTGACTATAAATTAAATTAAACTCGTTCATTTACGTTCTCTAAAAAAACCGTTCAAATGTCTAGAAATCTTTGAAATTCCTTGAAATTTTTCAAAACCTTGGAGATTAAATAAAATCCTATAAATCTTTTGAAATTCCTTGAAATACCTTAAAAATCCTTAGAGATTTTTAGAATTGCTAAAAATCTCTTGAAAAAGAATCTAGTTTCATTCATTTTTTAAAGTTCTTTAGAAATCTCTTGAAATCTTTGGAAATCCTACGAAATTCTTTGAAACCTTTTGAAATTCTTTGGATTCCCTGAAAATCTCAGGAAATGTTTGGAAATCTTTGAAATCCTCTAAAATCTCATGAAATCTTTCGAAATCTCACGAAATCCGAGGGAATATTTTCAATCTCTTAAAAACCGATGAAATCTTTTATAATTTAAAATCCTTGGAAATTCTCTGAAATTCCTTGAAATTCATTGATGTACTTAAAATCTTTGAACTCTTTTGGAATTCTCTAAAATTCCTTGAAACCTGTGGAATGCTGTTAAATCGCTTGAAATAATTAGAAATCCTATGTTAAGCAATTCAATAAATCGTTCTTTTGTAGTTTCTCTATTTTGTTCGTCAATTGTTTCAATACTTTAACATTATTTATTTCTATACTAATTTTCATATAATGATGTTCTTGTAATGATTTTCCATAATGATTTTTCTAGAATCGTGAAAAAAATCATAAGAAATTCATTACAAGGAAAATCATTATAGACTTATACTAAATTTCCTACATTATTTTTTCGTAATGGGAGATTACAAGAGATTGTAAAACTTTGCATGGGATTGCAAAGGATTGCATGGGATTGCACGAGATTGCTAAGATTGCAGAAGAAGTGTATACCAGATTGCAGGAGTATTTAACCCCTCGTAATGCACTTTCTAATTAAGGATAGTTCCTCATATTTTCTTTCTATATTATTTTTTTCCGAATAAAGTGAAAAAATTAAGGAGAAATAAAAGAAGAGATCAAATTGGATAGAAGCATATTTTCTTGGAAGCATTCAATTTAATTAAAAAAGGATTTTCCGGAGCTCTGGCGGAAATTTTGATTTCCTAATTGATTAACGCGAGAAAAAAAGCTCTTCTTAACTTTTTTCCTTCGATTACACTTTCTCTGTACACGATTCTTCTTTGCTCTTTTTTTTCGATTCTACAACGCTGGTGGCCTACACTCATTCAATAACGGCATGGCACAAAGAAATAACCGAAGCCAGGCGGAGCTTGTAGTACTTCAGGAGGCATTAAACGCAACGCACGCCCGAGATTAGAAATCTTTATATGAATCATGCTGAAAAACATGCCTAGGGCACGTATCGAAACTAAAATATCTTGCTCCTATCGGCCTCAACGAGAGTATGTCACCATATTCGCTATTAATATTCATAACGCTTCGCTTCGATTGAATCTTATGCCTTCAAACCAAAATAAAATATAAAAAAAACACACAGAAAAATATATTACGTAATTTTTACGATACCTCCTGCTACCAGTTTATGAGATAGGAACATGAGATACGTACCTGAAACAAAAAGAAAAGTAACTTTAGTCTTTAAAGTTCTGATTCTACAAACGACAGTAATCTAATGATAAATTTCATTTGACTATTAATATTATTTTCTGTTTAATATGAACTCAGATTTGTCTAAGAAATTTTCTGAGAAGATGGCTGGGTTGATGATAAGAGATAATATGTCTGACAGACAACGATTTGTCAAGGTCCAAATTTTATTTTACGGTTGTCAGGGAGATGAAGGAGCGTCAGTTTCTTTTGGGAGAATAGGAAAGGAAACAGTCCTATCAGATAGAGCAGAAGACGTCGAAACGTTAAGTTATTTGGATTCCATCCAGTGGCAATAAACTCATACGTCGCTGCATCGCCACCCTTATTCGTTTTTACATATCAGCCGCAGTGCTTTAGCTTTCTGGATTTCTGCCAGTATTCTTTTCTCTGATTCTCTCTCCCCCCTCAAGTGTATTATTCGAAAGTAATATCGCGAAGTTCTTCAGACCTTCCAACGTCATCTCTGAACCCTTAACATCCCCTGAGAGTTTTAGGATGCTCAGGAATGCCTTACATTATTTCCAAGAGGGGAAAAGAAATCTGTTGCTTCTCCAGATAAATTTCATTTTTTACTAAATATAATTGATTTGTGAGGGATAAAAGAGTTATGAGAGGCTCTGAATGTGGAACGGATCACTACCTCATAGTTTCAAAAATGAACGTACGTAAAGGATGGAGAAGAAGAGGAATTATTAACACTGTCCTACAAAAATTACCCTTTTTTTTGTCTCCGGAATGTTTCTGATCATTTTGGATAGATTTTTGGACGCTTTTTCCGAATCTGATGACAAAAATGCTCCATCACATCAAGTTTTTGAGAAAAACGGGATTAAAAGGTGGAAAAAGCGCGTGGTGTGGTTGTGGGTGAATGTAAAACCCATTCCCAACGGCTCCACACTTAGGTCTCCTACTTGCAATTATCTGAGGTTGTAGTTAAAGGTTTAAGCTTTAATTTAAGTCCAAGTAGAAGGTTCTATCACCTCTCGTTCATTTTTTAGAAACTCAAATATGGCCAAAAATGAATTTTTCGACCCTGTAACCCCGTTTTCTCAAAAACTTGACGTGATGGAGAATTTTTGTAGCAGACTTCCGAATCAGCGTCCAAAAATCTATTAAAAATGATCAGAGACATTCCGTAGACAAAATCATTTAGGACAGTGTAGTAAGTCGAATAAAACGCGAGTTAAAATAGAGAATTTGCAGAAACCATTTTTTCATGAAATTGTATGGAGGTCAATCTATGGAGCATAACGACTGTGACACAGAAGAGGGTACGTTAGAAAATCCCGTTATAAGTGATGAAAAAAGAATCGATATGTGCGACATTATATCCGTACTTAAGAAACTAAAGAATGGTAAGGCTGCTGGTGTGGATGGTATCATCGCTGAAATGCTTAAGAGCTGTGGCGGATGTTTGTTTGTGTGGCTGAACGAATTCATGAATATTTGTGCTAAGAACGGTGAAGGTCCAAAGGATTGGAGAAAGGCGATTATCGTTCCACTCTACAAGGGAAAGGGGGATAAAGGTGAATGTACTAATTATAGAGCGATTTGCCTGCTAAGTACCGTGGGCGAAATATGTACCAAAATACTTATTGGTAAGCTCATAAGAGTAACAAATGAAAGCATCTGGGAAGTCCAGTGTTGATTTATGCCAGGGAGATCATGTGCAGATTGGATATTTAGATTGAGACAGATCATAGAAAAAAGTTTGAGAGTAAACAAAAAAGTTTTCTGTACATTTGATGATCTGGAAAAAGCTTTTGATAAAGTAAATAGAACTAAACTTTGCGAAGTCCTGAAAGAGTATGAAGTGAATGGTTGGCTTCTAAAAGCAATGCAAACAATATATAATGGTAGTAAAGCGAGTGTAAGAGTGAATGGACGACTGAACGATTTGTTTGACATTAAGCAGGGCGTTAGGCAAGGCTGCGTTATGTCCTCCTGGATGTTCAATATATACATGGGCAAATGTCTAAGAATGGCTCTCTCAGATGAAGAAGGTGTTGTTCTCGTGACAGTGAAAGTGTGTGGACTGGCGTTTGCAGAGGATAAGATTGTTACGGCAGAATCAGTCGATGATTTGCAGAGAATGAAACGAATTACGCTTACCCCAAAAGGGATTTGGCTCAGTGTTATGCTAAATAAAAATAATTAAAACGTACTCAAAAAGATTCAATTGATACAATCTTAATTTTTTTGTGCTACTCTTTTAGTGTCGGAGAACAGCTCGAAGTATGTAGTGTTTAGTAGCATAACCGTAAACACAGGTAGCAAGAAATGGGGCAAAAAAATGTTAGTTTCTTGCTTAATGAAACTCTCACTTTTACCTCACAGGAGCGACCTTGAGAGAGTTTTTATAAACTAGAAATGTGAGAAGAGGAATTCAATAACCGTATACAATTTGTCTAGGTGCGGCAAGATCTTAACGAAGAAGGTCGATTAGCAAAAAAGGAACCTGATAGGATGCGTTTTCCTAGTAACGAGAGTCGTTACTTTCCTCTGAGGCTAGAAGCCATGGACGATGAAGAAGGCTTCAGTGCGCTTTCACGGTTCTTAAATTGGCTCCAGTATTCCTGCGTCTGGAGTTTTGCCAGTCTTATTGGTCCAGGGACGCATACCTTGATGGCCTCTAGAGTCTAGAGTGTCTAAAGAATTAAACCCAACACCTCTTTTATCAATTCAAACGTGTGTGAAAGCACGAGGCTATAATTACCCCAGACGGAATCTCATCGAGATTAAAACGAGATGCTATCCCAGAAAATAAGTTTTATTATTTTAATGTCATTCGGAATGTATCTTTATTGTTATCATATTTTTTAAATCTTTAAAAACATAGACTCAAACAAAGTCATCTTGTGAAACAGAACTGCACAAAGAGCCTTAAAATAAGAAAAATATTTTATCAAAAAATTAGTGTCATTGGCTTATTAGAGACAAGTATATCTAATAAAATTGTCAAACACTTTATTGTATCTAGAGAGATATTTTGTTTAATTAATTGCACTGTTTCTTTCTTTTTATAAACAACATCTCTATGAATTCTTTTTTTCTTTAATTATTTCATGATACAAAACTTTCACATCATCCCAATCAAAGTCATGCCCATGTGGGATTTTATGTTTTGAAAGAACACTATGGTTTGTCTAGTTTGTCGCGTATGTCTTTTCCTAATTTCAAAGTTCTTTTACTCTTAAACGGAGTTCCATAAATTGGGTGTAAACCCATTTTCCCTGTGGCAATGATCCCAAATCCTTTGAAATTTTTCCAAAATATGGTAAAAGTGTTGAATCTATTGAAATCTGTAGTCTTTTTGTTGTTTTGATTGTTTTTAAATGAAAAATGATGGATAGTGAATTAGGTAAAGAATCTGTTAGCAACTTTCTAGATTTTTTTTCATGAAAGGTCTCATATGACAAGTTTATGGCTCTGTCCACTATGTTTTTCACGACCCGAATTTTGTTTTGTATCGGGTCATTTGAGAGGAAACTTAGTGTACGTCCTGAAAAAGTCGGTTTTCTTTACCAGTCTGTAATAATTTTCCCTTCATTGGTTTTTATTAGTGTTAAATCTAAAAAATGGAGTTTCCTATCTTTTTCAATTTCTAAAGTAAATTTTAATCTTGGGTGTATACCATTGAAAGCGCTTAGCTTAGAAGTATATCAATTTTGCTTGCATCTACACATAGCGCTGAATCATCTACATACCTAGCATAAAAAGACATTTAAAATCAACTATTTCTAAAACATCATTTACTAAATCTTCCATTTTTCAAAAACTTTGTTTTCTATATCTTCCATGACTATTTCAGCCAAAATAGGTGAGAAAACAGATGCTATTTGTATGCCAAATTTTTGTTTATAAAATTTACCATCAAAGTGAAAATAAATTGAGTAAAATGTCTCTGATGAGGTCTAAATTGACCCTGAAACAGATTGGTTTCTTTTGTAAAGTTCCTCTTCCATAACATGATTGAGTCTTTCCTTTTCCTCCCTCTTTTTTCCTTTATTACATAATTGTCTCTAATGCGCCAACGACACTGATTTTTGGAAGCACACTTTTCTCGTTTTAAGGCCTTTTGTGAAATAAGATGACTTTGTTTGAGTTTATGTTTTTAAAGATTTTTACAAAATTTTCTAAACAGAGATATTAAACCAAAGACTTCGCTTCCGTTCTTTAAAAGTTCAGTTCTTGGTCAACTCTACAAATTATCATTTTATTGTTGCAAGGGAAGTTATTAATTTGAGGGAGCTAATATTTGTGTTAGGAAGAAGGGTAAAGTAAAAGAGGTGACAAGACTTGCGTAAGTGTAAACTAAACTTAAAAGGGAAGAACGATGCGGATTTTAGGTTTGGAAAGGGTCCAAATATTTTTCCGTTTTAGAGTCGGAGACCTGCCAAAATAAGGAGAAGGTAGAAACAGTATGTACGACGGTAGCAATTTTTCTTGCCTCGTCGACAGCTGGCCCTGCAATTTGCATTAAAAAGCTGCCCCTCAAGTCTTCCGACTACTTATTTGCGGTATTCGTCAGCCGTAATATCAAAAGAAAGACCAGGGACCAACATAACAGCTGAAGACGTGCCGCGTATCGAAGATCCGCCAGAAGATCACGAACTTCATCCCTCGTAAATCTTCTAGTCAAGTGACGACGTAGAATTTCAAAAGTATAATGCCCCACGTCCCTCTGATATGCGCGTAGAAAAGCGTGTAGGTTATGAGGGGTTTCCATCCGCTATATTTCATCCAGTGAGTTCTTGTTCGTTCTCTGTTCTTTGAGATTATGTTCTCACATAATGCCTTGGCACTCGCATCCTCTTTCGGATGCACTATTACTTCTTACTTTTTAAATCCACTTTATAAAGTCCTGGATTTATTGTCGCAATTAGAGCCGTTTGTGTTTCTTAACTTATTCTTCTGCTTTTCACACCACAGTAAATCCTGAGATATCAAAAGTGCTGCAGCTCAATTCGATATCAAAATTATTTAATCTAGTGGATCAAAAAATAATCAAAAAATAATAAATAAAAAGGGGAAATTTTTAACTTGAATTAACTTGAAATGCTTTAAATCCCTGAAATTTCGAGTACAAGTATTGCACTTTCAACCATATAGATGAACTCTTATCCAAATAGATGAATTTTCAATGA
>JAUMHM010000049.1:1710917-1724797 GCA_032362435.1 Melikaiella ostensackeni
TCGATACAAGAACATCAAAATATTAATTAATTAATTACCCTGGTCGATGAAATAACATCAATATTTTAAATTATTTGCTAATTTGTTCATCAAATTTGTGTATAACAATTAAATGGATCAATAAGCAAATTGTTTGTATTTCGTGAGTTCCTATGTTTATCTAAGCCCGTATAAATGGATGGCCAATCATTGTCATGAAGCGAAAGCTTAATGATTCGCCACACTATCTGAAAAGCAAATTACTAATATTTTGCATAAATCATTTAAAAAATTTCAAACATTTTATAGACGATGTAAATAATGGTTTGTCACTTTGTCTTCCGAATAATGAGCGAAAATAATGTCAAAAATAGTTTTTGGTCCCGGCCAATCATTATGCAATTAAGAGACTCTTCACTGTGCTTTAAAAGTCAGAAATGTTTAACCTCTGATGTGGCTAATGAATATATTTTACCACATTTCAGAGGCCAATAATACAATCAATGGCCTGTGCTTCATGCCGTTGTAGTCAATCATTGTTTTTTGACATTAGTGTTAATTCCTTTAAATATAAATTATCTACTACGTTCAACGATTATCTTACTATTGTAATTTGAATCACTAATAAATTTGTTATCCATCTGTCTATTTAAGAATTTTGTTTGACGCTTATAATGGTTTTTACAAATTGTCAAACTTAAAAAATTCTTTAAGTGGCCAGTCATTGTACCTCTATATGGTTCCTACAGAATTTCGAGAAATCTGACTTTGACGTGCCAATCTTAAATTGGATTCGTCCGACAATTTGTAATAAAATCATATTGTAGTGGAAAGATTCGCGATTTCGTTTTCCGTGGAGGAAAAGTGGATTCAGTGAATAGTTATGGTTCTATCGTCTATCCTGTGAGCTAGGATATCAATGGTGTTTCATTCCCATACTTCTCAGGAGGTGGTTCCAATCGTACGGATCGTGCAAGCTGGGGAACAGAACTGCATCCTTTTGAAATACCGAGGGCACGTTGATCCCATGGACCTCAACGCACACTTACACATGGGGTACCTGTCGGTCTCGAATTGATGGGTTGTTTCGCAGAAAGGGGCTGTTTTTTCCTCTCTCTTTCTCCTAGCCCTTTTGTCTCTCTTTCTCCCTCCCTTACATTCAATAAAAGAACACTGGAATACGACTGCAGTTATAGTAATGTGAAACATCGTATCCGTATCAATAAATAAACTCTGTCAGACAAATTGACTTGTGTGGATTGATGGGAACGACACAGTTTCGGAAATTCGAGTAAAACAGTTTGTTGGAAACAATGCGCTTCTTGGTTATTTTTGGTTAGTGTATTCCTATTTAGGTTGCATTAAATGTAAAAACTGTGATTGGTAATAAGCTTTTCCTTTAATAGATAACCGCGACATTATATCCGTAATTAAGAAACTAAAGAATAGTAAGGCTGCTGGTGTGGATGGTATCATCGCTGGAATGCTTAAGGGCGGTGGCGGATATTTGTTGCTGGAATGCTTAAGGGCGGTGGCGGATATTTGTTTGTGAGGTTGACCGAATTTATGAATATGTGTGCTGAGAAGTGTGATGTTCTAAATGATTGTAGAAAGGCGATTATCATTCCACTCTACATGGGAAAGGGTGATAAAGGTCACTTTACTAATTATAGAGCACTTAGCGTACTAAGTACTGTGGGCAAAATAATTATCAGAATACTTATTGGTAAGGTCATGGGAATAACTAAAGAAAGGATCTGGGAAGTCCAATGTGGATTTATGCTAGGTAGATCATGTGCGGATCAGATATTTAGCTTTAGACAGATCACAGAAAAAAGTTTGAGACTAAATAAAAAAGTTTTCTGTACATTTGTTAATCTAAAGAGTGGTTAAACAGTTTCCATGCCAGTCATGTGAGAAGAAAATAGAAAGATCGCGGATGTTTTGTTTGAGCCTAAGCAAACACAATAGTTCCCTCATTCAGGAATTTTTTACCTTTGAAGGTTCTTTGAGGAAGATCTCTTGTAAATTTATACAATCCTTTCATGAAATGATTGTAGACACAGTTGGCTAATTTACACATTACTCAGCTATTTTTAAACTCTACCCATACTATGTAAGTGCAAACTCGTATACTTCATCACAGAAATAATAAGAGAGAAAATCCTAGTGACTCAAAAAAAAACGCTAGACACACGGAAAATGTTTAGTCTATGCTCACCGAATTTCGGTGAACCTAGCCATCCTTTACCATTTTCTCTGTGCTCACTAAAAATATTTGCTTTACGCTCTCATAACTTTAGTGAATCTAGACACGATTTTTAAAAAATCTAGTATTGGTCTACCTGTGATACTCTTCGTGACCAAAATTTTTATGATACACTATTATGGTATTACTAGGACAAGAAAAGGATTCTTGTTTCAAAGCTACATTTCAAATAGCACTTTATCTTCGTAATTATGTACTTAACATTGAAAAGAGAATACTTTTTGCGAGGTGGATGAATCGATGCAATGTAATTAATGATGGGGGACTCACCAACCCCCTGTTGAATCTGCCACAACCCTTCCATTTTTTTCTTTTTTTCTCTCCTTCGTCGAAAATCCAGTCCCAGCGGGCAGTCGATTTTGCATATAGAAAGTTTAGAGCAGCTGACCACCTCTCCATTTGGCGATGGGGCTGACAACGCAGCTTCAATCTTCGTCCTTTACCCTTCCTATCCATACGTACATACTTTCCACCTTTTGGAAGGGGATCCGATTAAAAAGAGCACAGAAAGATAAACCGGGTGGCAGATGCAACGGTCACGCTTGAGCGGCAAAAATCTCGTTTGTGGTGCATTATTATGTTATGTTTATCCTTGCAGTTACTCAAATTTACTGCCAATGTGGTTTAATCACTTGGGTAAACATCCGAAAGAAATCGCTTTCAGGGTCCATTTGAATTTAAATTCTTGTTTTGACCTTTGAATGCCTCCAAATCCTTTAATTAATTCAATTCTATTTCATTTCACGAAAAGACATATTTTAAATTCTCATTCAGTCATCTTTAAAATAATAAAAAAATGCAATCCGCTTATTTTTCGTCATTTCAAAAGAGTTAATAAACAGGGATTGGGCCAAGTTTATGAACGTCTGACTCGACTTGGTTCTCTTTGCCTGGCAACCTAGATTCTTAAGTGAGGAGATTGGGGGGAGGGGGGTCAAGACTTTTGTATAAGAGTGACTTTTGCATAAGCCATACGAAGATCCATATTTGGCTGAACTGCCTACATCCATCTATATACTGAGAGACCCCAGTTTTCAATGTTTCATAACTGCGTTTCAATTTCCCATATATTGCGTTTCAATTTCCCATATACTGCGTTTCAGTGTTGGGATTGGCTTGCCATTAAGAGAATGTTTCCCATAGCAGATACTAACTTTGAGACAATATATATGAAACTTTCATAACTATTTTAAAGTTTCATATATTTTTTCTATATTTTGTATTTGCTGTAAGGTAAATGCCCCAGTAATGGTGACTGTCACTATGATAGTGAAACTTGGTTATAATTTGAATATATTGTTTGAAAAAATGGTGAAAAAATAGAATTTCAATTGAAATTAGGTAAAAAGCAATAAAATTGGTACCACTATTATTGGATCTTAAGGTAATGATTAATGGGACGTTTACCTTACGTAAAATTCAATGACACGTTGATCCCCAAAGTGAAACGCAATATACGAGAAATTGAAGCGCAGTTCATGAAACATTGGAAATTTGGGGTCTCTCGGTGTAGAGTTATATATTTATATGGACACATATCTTGGTTGGGACTTTGGCCTCATAAGGTCTTCAAGCCATGGTCTTTATTATATATGTATTGTGGGTTCTGAGTTGCGCAACGTTTTTAAGCTCAGGGGGGAATGCCGGTATGGTAATCTCATCTCAGGACTAAGGTGACTGACTGAACTCTTGAGAAACCAATTCATGCCGAGCTGGAGCACTGAAATGCGAACTACTTACTTTACTACTCTACTTTGTCCAAATCTTAATGAATGAATCAATTCATTTGAATGCTTATGTCAAGATTTTTTTTTAATTTGCCAAATGTGAACATTTTTTTCTGGTCAGTTGTCATGTCTCACCCTTTTTTAATTTAATGTTTAGTAAACGTCTTAGCGATTAGGAGAGAACTAGACTAGAAAATAATTATAGACATAAAGACAGAAAAGCAAAGATTCTACACTATAAAAACTAGAAATCTCTTTTTTTATGGTATTATTTTTTGCGCGTCCTGTTTTTGAATAAGATAACTTAATTATGTGTTTTCATTTTGGTACCACTCGACGCTGTTTTTTCGGAGTTTCATTTTAATACCTGAAATTAGCCCTGAAATAATTCCCTGTTTTTACAATGTAGTCAAAGAAAACAAGAAAAAAATCAAAGCGGAAGAAGATTTAAAAAAATACAAAATGATTTTGAAGGAAATAAGAAATTATTTTGTAAATGGGTTAAGAAGATTAGGAAAGGAAGTACCAGCACTGAGTTAGTCGGAATTAAAAATGCTGATGGTGAAATAGTATGGAATACGGACAAAGTGAAAGACTGTATGTGTGACTTTTTCAAGAAACTGTATGGAGGTCAAGCTATGGAGCATAACAACTGTGATACAGAAGAGGATACCTAAGACAATCCCGCTGAAATGCTTGAGAGCGGTGGCGTATGTTTATTTGTATGGCTGAGCGAATTTATGAATATGTGTCCTGAGAACGGTGAAGTTCTAAATGATTGGAGAAAGGCCATTATCGTTCCACTCTACAAGACAAAGGGTAATAAAGGTGACTGTACCAATTACAAATTTATGCCAGGGAGATCATGTACGGATCAGATATTTAGCTTGAGAAAGATCATAGAGAAAAGTTTGAGGGTAAATAAAGAAGTTTTCTGTGCATTTGTTCGTCTGGAGAAAGCTTTCGATAAAATGAATAGAATTAAACTTTGCGAAGCCCTGAAAGAGTATGGAGTGAAAGGTTGGCGATTGGTTTGATATTAAAGCAGGGCGTTAGGCAAGACTGCGTTATCTCCTCCTGTATGTTCAATATAGATACATGGACAAGTGTCTAAAGAATGACTCCATTAGACGAAGAAGGAGTTGATCTCGGAACAGTGAGAGTGCGAGGACTGGTTTTTGAAGATGATAAGATTGTTACGGCAGAATCAGTCGATGATTTGCAGAGAATTATGAGCAGACTGGATACCAGCATGAAGAGTATGCAATATCTCCTTAAACGAAGAGAGGATAGAACAAGTTGACGATTTCGTGTATCTTAGAAGTTTATTTACTGCTGACAGAAAGATAGATACAGAGATATCCAGATATATAAACTAGGGTAACGGTAAGGTAAGGTAAGGTAAGGTTATCGGCAGTATACGAGCCATTGCTAGAAGTAAAAATCTAATAAATATAGCTAAAGTTGCAATCAATAATTCTGTGCTTGTACCCACTGTGTTGTCTGGTAGCGATACCTGAACGTATCAAGAAAAGGATAGGAGTAAAGTGAACGCGATTGGCATGCAATTCCTGGGGAATATGTGCGGTAAAACGCTAATGGACAAAGTCAGTAATAAGTGGTTCTTAAAGAATGTGGTGTAGAAGAAACAGTGATTGACAAGATTGAGAGAAATTTGCTAGGATGGTTTGGTCCTGGTTGAGAGAATAAATGAAGGATGTTTAACGAAGCAGAGTGCTGCCTTTGAATACTACTGGACCCTCGTGGAGAGCTTTGCTTAGTGAATGTGGTTGGGATAAAGAGCATGGATGTTATCAGCCAGTTTGAGTGTTCATGTGCGAATGTGATGTATGACGGCTCTGTGAAGCTCTTCACCTGGGGTGATTGCTAGAGAGATTGGTTAGCGACCCGTTTAGGAACGATGTTGTGGAAAGTGTATCGTTTGAATGGGCAACACGCAACTTCTAGATTGATCTAAAACCTATATCTTCTTCTACACATCCTTTACTTACTCTTTCTATATAAATTCCTTAATGAAAAGAAATCTGAGGTAAAAGTACTTGAAAAATTCATGAAGAATATTTTTTGATTTATGAAATAATACTGGGGACACTCAGTATGTTTTATAAGTGCTCGCAATCTCGATTGAATGTAGGCACGTACGTGGATCGAAAGAGTGCCAATGAGATCGTTTGCAAAAAATTATTTGTCCGTTCGCTGCTGGGTACAGGATCGTTTAGCATCGTTATCTCGCTCGTTTCCTTTTAATTTTATGGGGGCAGAAATTATGTAATAAATTGTGAGAAAACAGGATCGCTTGAGAAGTCGTATCGACAAAGTAGAGTGAAACGGAATTTGCTCTGAGAAGTACTACCATTCATATACTATTTCAGATAAGATTACCTCTTTTATAAGCTGAAACTAATTTCTCTGTTTTTTCATTCAATTTACCAGTAAAAATGTCGTTACGCATTGGTGAAGGATAGACAGGAAGCTCATGGCTTCCGGAAACGGAAGTAGTTGAAGAGCTTCTCGAAAAAGGGAGTTCGGATTGCATGCATATCGGCAACTTTTTATCTAGAATTACATGCTGACTGCAGTGCTTTAGGTCAATCAATTTGTCTTAATCATCAATAAGAAAAATGCTATTAGACAAGCCCTTTATGAGGGTTCGCGTGTAATTATTTCGACTCGACCTTCATATTTTCGAGTCACGCATCTGTATATAAAATCACCCATGTGCTGACTTACTTAATTTTCACGTCTCTAACGACAACTGGGGAAATTAAAAAAAAAACCCTTAATAACATAATGTCCATCTGGCCATATTTTTTTATGGCACCGCTGAAAGAATATATCTATTTTTACGATCTGAAGGAACATTAGTTCACTATTAAAAATTTCCCTTCTACTTTTTAACTTGTATCTCTCTCAGATTAAATCTTTGGCGAATGTGCTTAGGAAGTACAAATTACAAAGCAGAGGAATCTCCATTGTATACTGGATCGTTTCGGATTATGCTTCACGTGCTGAGCATTATAGAATCTCCGTGTAGTAGAAGGCTGTGGGTCCACCCACATGTCCACTATTAGGTGTATATCTGCGAAATTAATCTAGAACGTGTACGCGAATAATTTCTCCTACCTACCAACCTATGTAAATCTAATCTTAAACTTTACACTCTGTGGTTGGGATCACTTCTCACAGGGGAGACTTACTTAGAAAGTCCTTGAAATTGATAGTCTAGAAAAGCACTTTTAGCCTTGAAATCTGAAAATTCCTGACCTTGAGGCATGCCTTTGATTAAGTAGATCTATGCTTGGGCAAAAATTAGATTCTTGTAAAAGAATAGTTTAGAACTGTGGAAAAAAGGTTGAAATGAACAAAATTGCATATCGAACTTATTTGTACGTTTTTGGAATTATTTTCATATATTTTTGAATCCTCGATCAGTTTGTTCGGTCAACGTGCTGTGATATTTTCGTAGAGACTCGAGACCGACTGGCCTACTGGGCAACGTTTACTTCCTATTTACCTATTCATAGTTCAGCCTCTAACATTAGTACATTGCTGACAAGAATATCGTCCAAAGTACCTGGAAGTCATGCGAAATATCGGTTATGATAGTACGAAGCATTCCTGTAAAACTGACACTTCAGCATTCCAGAATCCAGCATATGTCTTTAAAACAAACATGAACTTTATAGAATATTGCTTACTTCTTAATGACTTAATCTATTATGTACTTGCTTGGAAGAAAATTCATGCTAAGGATGTTTTTCACCGCTAGTCCGATTATATTCCGATCTGACTTGATCCTCTTAGAACCGAGGATTTCTTAATCCCCTTTGAAGTAATTCTGATTTGCGGTGGTCACGGTTTGATATATAAATGCAAACGATGAATGATCAGTAAACGGGTGGCACTACCATATGCTGTACGGGAATATGTCTGGTTTGTATGGGGTGAAAACATGCGGAGGGTTTCCCCATGGACATTTCTCATGTTTGCTTGAGCATACAGAACACACATACTTCTCATCCACCTATGTCACTCATGCCGGACACAATCGATTTTGCTATGCACCTAATTCATCCTGACATGCACCTTGTCCTTAAAAATTTACTGGTGTCGTATTTCTCCTCTATAATCGTATTCATGCTCACATGCTTCTCTAATTTGATCATTGTTCCTGTCTTGATCACTCGATACTTTGACATGAGGGGGAAATGACTTATCCACAAGCTGGGACATCTTATACAATTAATTATAATTTTCTTCCAAAAGGTTAGAGTTATTTCCAGTTTCGAAACAATTTATTATAATTATTTCATCAGCAATATTCGAATCACATTGAGAAGATTCAAAAGCAGACCTGAAATCCTGCTGACGCTTCTGAGATGAGAGGGGTAAAATTGCTGACGTTAATATTATGTTGCAGAATATCTGGATGCAGTTAGCAACCTCAGTTCGAATGAAGTTGAATTGAAATACAACACCATCAAGTGCATTTAGTGCTGATTCTCATAACACTTCGGAGAAGAACATTGCTTATCTTAGAAATAGCAAATGATGATTTAGATAAATGAAATGTTTTATAAGTAATAATGATATTAAGATCAATTTTAGATTGGAATGAATTACTTATTGAGAATCATTCACGACTGATCGTATTTTACACGCTCATTCACTCTGCAATTCTCATTATCCAGTATCCATAGAGATAAGAATGTTAACCAGGTTTCAATCGGTTATGTACGCTCCCTATAAAGCTGCCGCTTAATCTGTATTTCTGTATCTCTACTGACAGCATTTAATCAACAATCCGGATTACTACCTCTCCTGGACAATGGGAAAGGAAATTAATCTCAAAGACATTTCCTTTGAAAAGAAAATCCACACCCAGTTTCTAATCGATGTCCTTCAGCTTAAATATCAAATAAAATGTTGTGCATATTAATATCAAAGACAATCATCTAATATCCTTTTTCATTTATAAATATACATTGATGCAATATTCAGATTCAGGTTTGACCTAAATTCGATTGCACCTTTAACTCTAATCCCCTCGATAATAATCATTTCGGATTTCGATCTGAGGACATGTGCAGCCGTTTGTCAGGAGAAGAGAACAAGAGATCGCATAATTTTTATAGCATTCACTGTCAATTTGGTTTCATTCAGTCCTGTGCTGCAAACCGCAAAATCATTTTTGACTGACAATAGCGAATCGAGGGCTCACTCACGGACAGAAATCTCAAACATCTGTTCGTGTTTTGATCTACCTGAGCGGCCTTCTCGTATTCGCATTATATTCAAGTGCATCGTATAATAGAATACCGAGTAGAATACGGTATAACACACTGTCGCAAAAAACGCCCCTAAACGCGTTTTAGAAGCCTCATAGTTCATTCGAAACCTATATGTTTGAAATTTTATACTATGGTATGGTATCGTTTTACTGATACCACGGAAGTAATAAAATCCCACAAATTGAATCAAATTTTATCACACTCTCACAGAAAAACACCGATCTTCAAAAGTACGCCGATTCGGTGTTGTTTTTAGTTGCAACAAAAATGAGACACCGGTGAATGAGAATGCAGCTATGATCATGTTACAATTTCACACTTGAAGTATTCTTATTTTGAGACAGAAAAAGTCTTATTTCGAGAACATAACAAATGAGCTGCAACAAAAATGATCCCAAAGTTTTTCTGTTCTTATTTCAGATTTAAAGTACATATGTATTTACTTTATTATATTTGTTTGACCGAATTATTTGATCATCTGTTGTTAGTTAGCGACAGGTGTTACAATTTTGGCAACTCGCGGTTTATGTCCATCATGTGGACCGAGTTTAATGTACGGTATACATATATTCGCTGCCTATAAAGCAACCTTTTCGTTGGATGCATCATGCAACATCCGCCGAGGGTAAAGCGAATAGAATGCATTTCGAGTGGGTTTTATCCAAAGAGCTTTCGAGGTCCATTATGTAGGGAGATTAGGCTAAGAGACTATTTGCAAACGGGATTAGCAGAGATAAAATCTGCCATCGATTTGTCAGATTTGCTTTTATTTTGCACATCAACCCAAAGTTGATGGGTTAATTACGGAAGCGCAGTTAATTTGTATAGAGAGAAAAAGTATCTGTAATCTACTAATTGAACTCTAATGATTATCCAACTCCTCTAGATTGTCTAATCTCTATTTATTTTTTTTGTAGGACTTTTAAAAAGATTCGTCGTTTTCTTTTGTAATTGAGGCAAGTCTACAATCGAAATTTATTCCAATAAAATGTGTTTACTATTCCGAAGTCTAGACTCTGTACTCTGGCCTTTGATCCTAGTAAACTTTAATGCACCACTAATGATTCAGCAATTCGAATGTATTGTGAAAGCTACCCTTCCTCGATTCCCACCCTCAACAATCGTTCCCTGAATACAAAGGAAATTTCAGCACGTGCCATTCTAGTATTGACTTCAGTCTTCCTGCAGATAGTGACTATTAGTAGCAATGTTTACATTCCGTGATCACTCCAGTATTTATTACAGAATGATATATAAAACCTAGAATGTTTTTAATTAAAAACACAATTTTTTGGCTAAAAGAGATCTCACGGTTAGCATCTAGTCCCTTGACCGTCCCGTTGGGGGGCCTACTGCTCCGCCAGAGCCGAGCGTTGGTAGTATAGTCTTCCTCAAGCAACAAGCATTGCACTGCAATCATAGGTGACCCATCTTCTCAACTCATTAGAAAGAGAAAGAGAGACTTGAAGCTCTTAATAGATTGACCTATATAACTTTTGAGCATATTTCTTTCTTAACAAAGTTATATAAAAAGTGCATGCACAGAAAAGGCAAATAGTTGGCTTATTTTACATTTTTATTGTTATAATCTAACTGTACAACAAATCGATGATTTTGCTCCTTATTCGTGGACAAAAATTCTTTACCATCTAAATGTTCTATTTGTCAACTAAAATTATTTATAACAAAGCTAAGTGCATATTTTAAAGGTCTAATGAGTGGAGAAGATGGGTCGCCTATAATGCCTATATCTATGATTGCAGTCCAATGCTTGTTGCTTGAGGAAGACTGTACTGCCAACGCTTGACCCGGACGGAACAATAAGCCCCCAATAGAACGGTCAAGGGGCTGGATGCAAACCGTTTGATCCCTTTTAGTCAATTTTTTCAATGACAATTCATTTTCTAACTAAAAGATTTGTCATTGAAGATATCTATTCGGTTTCATAGAATACCGTGAAGGTACTCACATCCACCAAGATCGCAAGTGCCGCGTAACTAAGCCTATAAGGTTTCTAGATCCAACTGGGTTCGTGAAGATAATCGCAAAGACCGGACTCGCTTTTTCAGTGAAATTTCTGAGTAACTGGTCTGCTGTCGACGAGACAAGATACGAGGACGAGGATGTTGATGTCGATACCTTTAGCAACTCACGCCTTATATACCGGATACTCGTCACTCGTCATGGCCAGGACTCTTTGCCAGTTGCCTCCGTTCAAGCTTCTTGCGTTGGATATCATGAGTTCAGTAGCCTGACCAGTCAAGAGCAAGGACCGTGACAAAACCAAACGTGATTGCAACCAGAAGAAACCGTGGCTGGTTTCTCGGACATGCTCGTGAAAATGCGATTCGATTCTCCGACAATCCTGGGAATTCTGGGGAAAATTGATCCAAAGGGGAAGAACAGTCGCAAGAACCTCGTCATGAACGAGATCGGGGCAGTTGAAAAGGAGATCGGAACAGTTGTATGAAATCAATTCTTTTTTTTCTTTTTCTAGGGGGAGATTTTTTAGAAGATTTCAATTTGTGTGACCCTAGAAGTTTAGTCGATGTTGTTAGAACATTTTTGATCTTTTCAAGGACTTATAACACATAAGATGGTCTACTTTCTTAGTCCATACCAGTGATGGGAAGTAACTAGTTATTTCAACTAGTTACTTTTTTGGAAACGATAGTGGTAACGGAGTTACTTTTGTAAATAAGTAACGAATTGGTGACAAGTTACATTCTTTTCAGTAACGGTAACTATAAAAATCGTTATTTTTTTAGTTTCTTTCAAAATGTAGTTCATAAAGTCTTTTTCATGAAAATCAATCAATTTGATTACGTTTGCAACTATCTTTTCATTTTCACTATTCAGATTGTAGCGGCAGACAGGCATAGAGATTTATAGTCCAATATAGGAAAATTGAATTTTTTCCCTCACCCTGGAATTTAAAATTTTCAAAAATCTATAGAAACATTTTTAGAAAGAAAAAAAAGCTTAAAAATTCATGTATTTTGTAGAAAATTCATCTTTTTGGTTGAAAATTAATTTTTTTAACTGATACTTTAACTATACGCCTTTCGGCAGAAAATTGATCTGTTTTAGTTGAGATTTAATATTTTTGTTAAACAGTTAATCTATTTTGGTTAAGGATTCGACTATTTTGCTGAAAATTCAACTACTTGGTTGAAAGTTGAACTACTTCGATAAAAATTCATTTTTTGGTTGTAGATTCATCATTTTAGTTGAAACTTCATCTCTTTGATTGAAAATTCAACTATTTCGTTGAAAGATCTTTTTTCTTGGTTTGAAGTTAATTTTTTCAACTGAAAATTTAAATGTTTCATTTTTGGTTGAAAATTCGTTTGTTTTAGTGGAAAATTCAACTATATGGTTGAAAATTTATCTTCTTTTTGTAGATGATTATTCTTCTTGGTTGAACATTCAACAATTTTGCTTCAAAGTCATCATTTTTAGTTTAAAATACAACAGTTTTTTCCAGAAGTTATCCTTTTTGGTTGAAAATACAACTGTTTTGTTGAAAAAGTGTCTTTTTTGGTTGAAAATGAACTTTTTTGTTGAAAATTCAACTGGTCTGCAGAAAATTAATCTATAATGGTTTGAAAATGCAACTGTTTGGCTAAAAATTAAACTGTTTTAGTTGAGGATTGAACTATTTTTTGGAAACTCAACTACTTGGTAGAAAATTGAACTAATGTGTTAAAATTTTTTCTTTTTTGTGGTTGTAGATTCATCATTTTGATTAAAACTCCATCTCTTTGGTTCAAAATCCGACTCTTATTGGTTGAAAATTAATTTCTTTTTGTTAAAAATTGTATTATTTGTTTGAAAGTTTAATTATTTTGTTCAAAATTCAACAATTTTGATAGAAAATCATTTTATGCGCTTGAAAATCCAACTGTTTTGTTTAAAATTCGTCTTTTTGGCTGAAAAATTCATCTCTTTTAGTAGAATTTTCATCCTTTTTGGTTGAATATTTATATTATTTAGTTGAAAATTCATGTATTTTGTTGAAAATTCGCCTTTTTTGGTCAAAAATTATTCTTCTTGGTTGAAAATTCATCTCTTTGGTTTAAAATTTAACTGTTTTGTTGGAAATTCGTCTTTTTGGTTGTGTTCAACTGTTTTTTATTTTAAAATTATAATCTTTTTTGGTAGAAATACTTTCTTAAAAATTCATTTTTTTTTTTTTGTCGAAGATTCATCATTATATTGGAATATTCATGTCTTTCGTTGAAAACTTGACTACTTTGTGAGAATTTTTTTTTGCAAAAATAATTTTTGTAACTGCAAATTTAACTATTATATTTTTCGTGCAAAATTTATATTGTTTTGTTGAAGATTCAATTATTGGGTTGAAAACTTATCTTTTTGTATTGAAAATTCATCTGTTTGCTTTGTAAAATGATGCCGGCTCCCAGTAGAACCTAGGTGACCATATAAATATACATACATACAAATGTGATTTAAAAAGTAACAATAGTTATTATACAAATAAATAGTTAAAAAGGCGATTAAAAAAATTATCTTGATTTACGATTGGTCCTATAAAGAAATGTTTAACAGCAATTTTATTTGACCTGTTAA
>JAUMHM010000049.1:1731663-1742930 GCA_032362435.1 Melikaiella ostensackeni
CCTCCTCCTGCTTCGAACCAAAATCCTGGGTAACAGAACTCCCCCACCTACTCCACCACTTCGCTATTTATCTTCCATTCGTACTCTGCACCTTCTATTTCTAGACAACATCGTCTTAATCTTACTCACATTCACTCATAAATCTTTTCCTCTCACATACTCTTCGAACGCTCACATCACCAGACTCATTCCTCTTTCATCATCCGCTACTACGGTGTTTCGGTTAATAATGTTGATTATTATTATATGAAAAACATAGATCTTCATAACTTTGAATATGTCGAATTTTGTACCAAAAAAGACGTTTTGCGGGAAAGTTCAATAAACTTCTGTCATTTGAAGAAAACGGCTGCTAAAAGTTATCGATTGTTGGTTGAAGCTTATGGTGAACATGCTTTAACCCAAAAAACTTGTGAACGATGGTTTAATCGCTTTAAGAGTGGTGATTTAAATATAAAAGACAAGGAGCGTCCAGCACAGCCAAAAAAGTTTGAAGATGCACATTTGCAAGCATTATTGGATGAAGACGGAATTCAAACGTTAAAACAATTGGCAAGAGCATTTGAAGTTGCACAGTCCACCATTTCCGAACGTCTACTTGCAATCGGAAAGGCCCGAAAGAAAGAAAAGTGAGTTCTATATGAATTAAAGGAAAGAGACATCGAAAGGCGAAAAACCACTTGTGAAATTCTGCTTGCCAGATAGAAAAGAAAAGGTTTTTTGCATCGAGTTGTAACAGGTGATCAAAAGTAGATCTGTTTAGACAATATAAAGAGCAGATCATGGGTAGACCCAGGCCAGCCTTCAACATCACAACCAGTGCGCAATATACGTGGAAAGAAAGCTCTGCTGTGTATTTGGTGGGATAGTAGAGGAGTTGTGTATTACGAACTACTGAAACCTGGTAAAACGATTTCTGGCGATCGATGCTGACAACAGTTGATGAAGTTGAACCGAGCATTAAAGGAAAAACGACCAGAATACGCCCAAAGACACGATAAAGTCATTTTTCAACATGACAATTCTCGGCCCCATGTTGCAAAATGTGTTACAAACTATTTGGAAAACATCAAATAGGACATTCTACCCCACTCGTCGTATTCATCGGACTTAGCCCCTTCAGACTACCACTTATTTTGATCGATGCAGCACGGACTTTCAGAACAACACTTTTATTCTTACGAAGAAGTGAAAATTTGGCTTGATGAATGGTTAGCCTCAAAAGACGAAAAGTTCTTCTGGTTCGGAATCCATTCTTTAACAGAAAGATGGGAAAAAGTCATAGTTAACGATGGCCAATACTTTGATTATTAAGGTAATTCATTTTGTGATGGAAATAAACGCTTAAATGTTGCGAAAAAATCGACAGTATAACCGAAACACTATTTTGCATTATTACATTATAACATTATTTTGGTTCAAATTACTTCTAATTTTTATATTCCGAAGCGAAAACAGGTTTTAGAGAGTGATTGTATATTGGAGATCACAAAAGCAATTTTTTGACACACCTCTCTGAAACAAAAAATTTTTAACGTGGAAAACATTGCATCGTACGCACGTGCAATTTTCCTCTATAAAGAACAGTAGACAGAATCCGGTGCCAATAAAGAACACTGAACAATGTTGTGTCACTTCCCTTTTTTTCCGGCAAAGTAAACCTCTATCGAGAACTCGTTTGATGAGTAGTGAACCAGCGCGGAAATTTCATTCAAACGTTCTGGCCACTGAAAGTGAACAGGAGAAGGCTGTTCAACCTTCAAACTCAATGTTTTCTCTTTTTCGCGCTTTTTCACTGAGCGCATGCAATGCTCTTTTTATTTTTATTCGATCAGGCATGGTCAAACGACTTTTTTTGCTAGTGGTGAAGGAGAGAAGGAGAGGAAGAGAGAAATTTAAGTGAGAAAAAAAAAGTTTTACCCAACGGGGGTGGGTTGTGTTAGGGTCGAGGCCAAAGGCAGCGCTTCTGATCACGCAACGATGTTCTAAGGTTAATGACATCTTCTACGCGTTTAAGAGCTGCTTCATACATGTCTTCGAGGCATCAAGTTTAACATGCGTCTTACTGACTCTAAACTACCCCAAAATCTTAGCGAATGTTCGTTGCAAGTTGCAAGTTTCTCTCTACACTTTGGGAAGGGAAGAGAGTTGGAAATTGCATAAGTTAGGAAATACACGTCTTTCAGAAGTTTCACTAATTCTCTGAAAATTAGGGAAAGTTGATTGTCACATCATGATTATTGCATTGTAACATGAACTAAGGGTGGATTATACATATCTTTCACAAATTCAAAATCTTATCACGCAGTAAATGCCAGTTGATCAGTTTGATCCCGAAACTAGATTAAAATGATATGAAACGCTTTTATATATATTTAGTATTTTTTATTTGATCCGCAAATTGCGCATCACAATGATCCGATTCTCAAGATCAATAACCTGTCATTCGTTTTTATGAGCGAGTTATGACTGTCTGCATGCGTATTCAAACCTGAGCGTTCCAAGAAATTTCCTACATATTTTCAACGAAAAATCATTAAGTTTCAACGAATACTTGAACTACGTAAATCTAAAGAAGCACTGTTTTTGAAGGGTAAAATAATGTTTAGAGCTACAGAGATTTATAGACCAATACAGGAAAATTCGACTTTTTCTCACCCTGAAATTCCGAGTTGAATATTAATTTATTTCGTTGAAAATCAATTTTTTTAAGTAAAAATTTAACCATTTCAGTTGAGAATTCATCTTGCTTGGTTTAAAATTATATTATTTGGTTGAAAATTTCATTATTTTGTTGAATATTCAACAATTATGTTAGAAAGTTATACTTTTTTGTTGAAAATTCAAGTGTTTTGCAGAAAATTTACCTTTTTGGCTTGAAAATTCAACAATTTGGTTGAAATTTTTTCCCCTGCTGTCTGGAAAATCTTTCTTGGTTGAAAATTCAATTATTTTGTTAAGAATTCGTCTTTTCGGTTTTAAAATTCATCTCCTTTGATAGAAATTTAATCTTTTCTGATTACAAATTTTATTGTTTGTTTGCAACTGTTTTTTTTATATTTAGAATTAAAATCTTTTTTGGTTGAAATATTAACTATTATATTTTTCGTTGAGAGTTCATCTTTTTTGTTTCGAAGTTGAACTACTTAGTTGAAACTTGAACTACTTTGTTGAAGATTCAGGGTTTCAGGTGGCAATTCATTATTTTTGTTGAAAATTCACTCTTTTGTTGAAAATTGAAAAACTTTGTTGAAAATTCGTTTTTCCTTTTTTTGATAATTAATTATTTTGACTGAAAATTTATCTTTCTTTAGATGAAAATTCGTCATTTTCTCGTTTTCCACTTAAATACGAATTGAATTTATTAATAGAACCCAATAAGAGAATCCAACTATTTTTTGTTGAAAGTTAATTTTTCAATTCTTTTTGGTTGAAAAATCTACAATTAAATTTTTTCTTAAAAATCCATCTTTTTTTGGTTAAAAATTTTATTGTTTGGTTGACAATTTAGTTATTTCGTTGAAAAGTCATCCTTTTGGGTTAAAACTTATTCCTTTTTGGTTGAAGTGTGAACTATTACATTTTTCTTTGAGAATTTATCTTTTTTTAGCCAAAAAGTCGTTTAAAAAATTTTTTTTTTACTGAAAACTGAACTACTCCACTTAAGGATGACTTTTCTTTTTAATTGAAAATTCAACTATTCGTTTTTGTTGAAAATTAATTTTTTCAACTGAAAATTTAACTATTCCATTTTTTGATAAATACATGTCTTTTTTAGTTGAAAATTCGATTATGTGGTTGAAAATTCATGTGTCTTGTCGAAAATTCGTCTTTTTGGTAAAAAAATTATTTTTCTTATTCGAAAATTAATCTTTTTGGGTAAAGATTCATCCGAGTTGGTTGAGGATTCTACTAATTTTTGGAAAATTTGTCTTTTTTGGTTGAACCAAACTGTTTTTTGATTTTAAATTTAAATATTTTCATGTTGAAAATTGAAGTAATTGGTTGAAAGTTGAACTGTTTTGTTGAAAATTCATCTTTTTGAGTTGAAAATTCAATTATTTTTCGTTTCCTGACTGACAAATCTTTCTCGGTTGAAAATTCAGCTCTTTGTTAAAATTTGTCTTTTTTGGAAGAATCCAACTGTTTTTGATTTTAAATAAAAAAAATTTTTGTTCAAATATAACCTATTACATTTTTCCCAAAGAATTCATCATTTTTTGTTGAAAATTCAACTATTTTGTTGAAAAATTCGTTTTTCTTGGTTAAAAATTAATTTTTCAAACTAAAAATTTAACTTTTGGTTGAAAATTTGTCTTTTTTGGTAGAAACTTAATCGTCTTGGTTAAAAATTCATCTTTTGGTTGAAAATGCAACTATTTTGATGGAATTTTTTTTTCTTGCTTGGCTGAAAAATCTTTTTTTGTTGAAAATTTAACTCTATGTTGAAAATTCATCTCTTTGGTCCGGGAACTTATCTCTCTTAGTAGAATTTTCATTCTTTTGGGTTGAAATATGAACTATTACATTTTTTTTTTGAGAATTGAGCTTTTTTTATTGAAAATTCAACTGCTTCGTTAAAAGTTGAACTCCTTTGTTAAAAATTCATTCTTTTGATTATTGAAGATTCATCATTTTAGTTGAAAATTCATCTCTTCAATTAAACATTTCACTATTTTGTAGAAAATGCGTTTTTTTAAATCAATTTTTTAACTGAAAATTCAACTATTCTATTGTTGGTTGAAAATTTATCTGTTTTAGTTGAAAAATTCGTTTTTCTTGGTTAAAACCTCATTTTTTAAACTAAAACTTCAACTATTTGGTTGAAAATTCGTCTTTTTTGGTAGAAACTTAATCATCTTGGTTAAAAATTCATCTTTTTGGTTGAAATATGAACTACTACATTTATTGTTGAGAATTCAACTATTTTGTTGGAAAAGTCGTTTTTCTTGGTTAAAAATTAATTTTTTGAACTAAAAATTCAACTATTTGGTTCAAAATTCGTCTTTTTGGTTGAAAATTCAACTATTTTGATGGAAAATTTTTTTCTTTCTCGACTGAAAAATCTTTCTTTGTTTAAAATTCAACTCTAAATTCATCTTTTTGGTTTTAAAAATCATCTTTTTAGTAGAATTTTCATCCTTTTTCGTTGAAATATGAACTATTACATTTTTTGTTGAGAATTCATTTTTTTAAATGAAAATTTAACTTCTTCGTTTAAATTTAATCTCCTTCGTTGAAAATTCTTTTTTTTGATGATTGAAGATTCATCATTTTAGTTGAAATTCATCTCTTCAATTAAACATTCAACTATTTTGTTGAAAATGCGTTTTTTAAATCAATTTTTTCAACTCGAAATTTAACTATTCTATTATTGGTTGAAAATTCGTCTTTTTTGGTAGAAACTTAATCAACTTGGTTGACAGTTCATCTTATTGGTTGAAAATGCAATTATTTTGATGGAATTTTTTTTTCTTTCTTCACTGAAAAATCTTTCTTTGTTGAAAATTCATGTATTTTAGTAGAATTTTCATCCGGTTTGGTTGAAATATGAACTATTACATTTGTTGTTGAGAATTAACCTTTTTTTATTGAAAATTCAACTACTTCGTTGAAAGTTGAACTCTTTTGTTGAAAATTCATGTCTTCAATTAAACATTTAACTATTTTGTTAAAAATTCGTTTTTTTTCAATCAATTCTTCAAACTGAAAATTTAACTAATCTATTGTTGGTTGAAAATTTATCTTTTCTAGTTGGAAATTCAATTATTTAATTGAAAATTCATCTTTATTAGATAAAAATTCAACTAGTTAGTTGACAGTTGATGTATTTTGTTGAAAATCGATCTTTTTGGTTGTAAAATTACCCATACTTGGTTAAAACTTGAACAAAATCGTCGGTCGTGACTAACCTACGACTTTCAATAAAAAGTTACGAATGCATGAAGTTGTGTAAAAATAAATTTTGGATCCGCAAAAGTGGATCATATCGATCTGAAGTTGATCATCAGAATGATATTCAACGGTTTGATATCCCGGGGTTTACTGTGATTTAAAATATAATTTTTATCTATGTTTCAGGTAAGTCTCCCGTCCTTTTTATTTAAAGAGATTCAACTTTGGTAAGATGTGAATTATTATGCAGCTGCAGAATTAGCCTTTTTGTTAAATAAAAATCAGTTTCTTGAAACTCGCATTTATTTGTATCGGAAAAGGTTTCTTTTCTCCAATGCAATATTGATTCGGGGACGAAAAAGTTCTTAAATTCGCACGTTCACATCATGTGTGTTTGAAGAGAGCATGAGAATATTGCCTAAAATAATCCTAAGATATTCGTAGCACGATGTGAAATATTTCTACGTGACTAAAATTTCACACCCTTGGAAACTGTTGGTCTTGTCTCATATTTGGTCTAACCCACCCTTGTGGGATTTCAAAGCCGGGTTCGTAGTTCAGATAACCCTCGAAGCGTAACTCTTTACTCTTGAGGACGTGTTGCAAGTCGATTTCGGCGACTCTCACTCGATTATTAATGGCCCAGACACAATAGAACGTGTGTGAAAAACGAGATTTTTGACCCTTTACAAATTGAATTTCGCTCTCCGACTTTGGTTATTTAGAAGTTAGGTATAGTCGAGGGTACAGTACCGCCAAATGGGGTAAATCAAAGCCACTCTTAACTGCAATCTCACCTTCTCGCAGCATTTTTCTTCTTTATTATTATTATTTTTACTTTTTTGCACTTTTTAACAGTAATTTTGCGTAATAGACATTAAAGCAAGTGATTTTATGTGTACGTGTTTGCGCCCACATTCGTCTGTGCATGGGTTCGGTGTAAATTTACGTTTCCTGTTTCTATTGTGCCTCATCTTTAATGCACTTCGACCCACGTGTCGCGTCCCATGGACCATCGCGCTCATGTAAATCTGATTCAATTGCGATAAGCTTGGCAATAATAATTGATCCGCAGCGTAATTACAATTCGGTAATTTAAGGTTTTGACACAGTCAATTATTCTCAATCACAATTGACGTCCTTTAATAATAAATACAACTTTTCTATCCGTACTATAATATTAAATCTGACCCATTTAAACATTTTAAACTATTTTATTTTTATACGAAAATATATACAATATATGTAATAAAAATTAAGGAAGCAATGAAAATTTTATAATGTAAGAATATAATATATCCTCATCAACTTTCCTTTTCATTAAGTTTCGTCTTTTTTCTTTTTGTTATGGACATTGGATAAAGGGGACTTAGACATTTTTTAGGTTGTCACCAATTATGAATACGGTCCTGCTTCCATATTTATTTTCGGACGTAGATTGTAGGATAAATAGACAAAAGTCACCAAGTATTAAGAGTCTGATGAAATCCTGAAATCCATATAACGAAAAATACATCGCGTTTTTATGAGAAAATGAATATTTTGATAGAAAATATTAATTTTCTGAAACGTTAAAATCAACACTGAGCAAACAAATCCCAAGAAAAAGATGGCTAGTGTTAAACACACATGACATCAGTCATATTTTACAGGCACAACACCGACACTAAATAAAAAAAAAATGCTCTGTATAGCATCCTTCCACTAACTAAACTTTACAAATATGAAGCGAACTTCGCGAGTCAAGGCGAAACAAAAGTAAAAAATACTTCCAACTTTTTTGAGAACTACGCGACGGAAGATGGCAGTTAAAGAAGCAGGAGAAACCGATCTAGCAGCGCGTTCACAAGGCAGTAGCGGTTACTTTTTGTACTAAAATGATAAAATCGCAGAATACCCAGAGAATCGCGGTCGGTAATTTATCTTTTTCCTCAAAACTAACTATCGGAATATAAAAATAAAAACTAACAATTTTCGTCATGAACATGCATTCTGAAATTATTTTTTGCAGAAACTCAAACTAAAACTAAATAGAAAAAATAGAAGAAGAAGAACTAAATATTTTTTAAGCTTCAATTTTAAAAGTTTAAAATTCAAAGAGTTCCACTTGAAATGCTTTAATTTGCACTTCAGTGTTTATTACTGCGAATGAAAAAATGTTCAGCTTTAAAAGTTTGAATTATTTAACTTCAATGATTTACAACCAAAAATAGTTGGATTTTGAATCAAAGAGATGAATTTTCAAATAATTCTCTTTAAAAAAAGACGTGCTTTACACAAAATAGTACATGAATTTCCAATCAAATAGTTAGATTTTTAATTTAAAAATATTAAATTTCTAGCAAAAGTGATTAATTTGCAAACCAAAAAGACGAATTCTCAACAAAATAGTTCAATTTTCAATTACAATGATGATTCTTCAACTAAAAAGAAGAATTTTCAACAAAATACATGAATTTTAAACCAAACAGTTGAATTTTCAACTCAAACAGACATATTATCAGTTAGAAAAATTATTTTTTAACCTAAAAATACAAATTTTCAAAAAAATAGTTAAATTAAAAAAAAATAAATGTTCACAAAAAAGGGTTCAGGTTTTAACCAGTTAGTTCAATTTTCAACCAAATAGTTGAATTTTCTACAAAATAGTTGAATTTTTAACTAAAAATGATAAATTTGCACCAAAAATGGGATAGATAAATATTTAGTTAAAAAATTTGATTTTTAGCCAACAAGACTCATTTTCAACAAAATAGTTAAATTTTCAACCAAAGAGATAGATTTTCAATCAAATAGTTGAATTTCAACTAGAAGTTACATTTTCAGTTAGAAAAAATAATTTTTGACAAGAGGATTCAACGTTCAACCAAGTATAGTTGACTTTTCCACACAAAAAAAATATAAATTTTCAACCAAAAATGGAATAGTTAAATTCTCAAAAAAAATATAATTTTTTACAAAGGGGTTCAGCTTTTAACCAATTAGTTTAATTTTGTACTAAATAGTTGAATTTTCTTGAAAATAGTTGAATTTTTAACAAAAAATGGTAAATTTGCACCAAAAATAAGATAGATAAATTTTTAGTTAAAAAAATTGATTGTTGGCCAAAAAAACTCTTCTTCAACAGAATAGTTTAACTTTCAACTTAGTAGCTGAATTCTTAACCAAAAAAGGTACATTTTCAACGAAAAATGTATTGGTTGAATAATGTAATAATTTAATGTTCAACCAGAATAGATTAATTTTCAACCAAACAGTTTCAATTTTAATCAATATAGAATAAGCTTCTATCAAAAGAGACGAATTTTCAACAAAACAGTTGAATTCCCAACCAAAAAAGATTTTTCAGTTAAGAGAAAATTTTTTTTTAACCAAATCGTTGAATTTTTAAGCCAAAAAAGCGAATTTTCTCAAAAAAGTTTAATTTTCAACCCAAAGATATGAATTTTCAACAAAAAACTGCAATAGTTAAATTTTCAGTTGAAAAAATTAATTTCCAACCAAAAAGAAACGAATATTCAACTCTGGAAGTTAATTTTATGGATCTTCAGAATCGGATCATTCTGATGCGCAATTTGCTGATCAAATAAAAAATCCAAAACCTCCATAACAGCGTTGCATATCATTTTGATCCAATTTGAGGATCAAATTGATCAACTGATATTTACTGTGAAACAATAATGTCACTTATGTATCTTTTATGTTTGGACGGAAGAGCGGGTGTGAACATAAGGTACTAATGCGCGCTGCCATGTGCAAATAAACGTTATTAAAGTAAAAATTAATTTCATAATATTTTATTGCACTTCACTTCCAAATATAATAATTACATGTAAAAGAATAAGAGGCGCGCTAAGCGCGCGTATGTGGTTCTAGTGTCCTTTGTAATAAGAGTGTTTTAATATTAGGTTTCATTAAATTATTTAAATCATGTTTACATTCACATATTATGTAGGGATTATTCCACGGAGTAATTTTAAAAATTAGTTACAGATAAATCAAACGCATCATAAATGAAACGAAAAAAATATATTTTCCACGTTACCTGCTGTTCTCAGTGTGTGTAAATAAGATCAAAAGATACGTACCTGAAACAGAAAGAAAAAAATCTTAGTCTTTGAAATTTGAATCATAAAAATAATTATAGAGTAAATAAATGCATCAGTTATATTAAAATCTGCTTCCAAAAATATTGTAAGTATTCATATAATAACTTTTATCACATGTTTCGCTCCAGTAATTCAATATTTTTTTATTTCCCAGAGCAGGTTGTGCGCCATGCGGTATGCCACATGTTCTAAATTTGCAAAGTGCATTCTATATATCTCCTGTCGCTCATATCAACCACTACCACGCGTCAGTATCAATATTATCGGTCACCGCAGCACTGTCAGTTTTGTCTGGACACGTGCCGGGTCTTTTATTCTTGGTTTAGTTTAGACGATGTTCCGCACTCTACCCACTTCAAATGGCACATGCACTACCTTTTTCGACCCTTCGGGATTTGCTCATTCGTTTTCTATGTAGGTCAAAAAAGTCCTTCAAATTCGAGTGCATAATAGCGCTTGGACATCCTGGGAACCACTTTCAATTACAAAGGCAGTTTCAATCAAATGATAGTTTCTCCCGAATGATTTTGGCCCCTAAAAATATGTTTTAATCACACGGAAAAAACTGTATGGAAGTAAGATCCATAAATATGGTTGTCACAACCACAAAAAATAGTAAAATATGGCACAACTACAACTGTGGTTCCTACAACCACATAGCTGTTTGTATAAGAGTCTTGTTATAAGGTCTCAACTGTGTGGATGTTGCAACCATACATTGTGGTTGTCACAACCACACAGTAGAAGTTATCTCTAATAATGTGTGGTTGATACAACTACACAGTGAAAGTTATTTTTAATAGGATGTGGTCCTCACAACCACACAGTAAACGTTTTCATCAATAGGTTGTACAGTAAAAAAGAGGATCAATTTTGTTGCAGAGCATTTTGCTCCAGCGATTATTTGACTCTCGAGATCATAATGATCTGTTCAATCGGATCGTTTTGATCTGTTTTCAGGGTCATCTGTTAGCATAAGTAAAATGGCCGCCAGTTTTTGGTGCGGATGTAGTAACCTAAATATTTTGTCTAAACGCGTGCAAGTGACAACTATACTTAACTGAAGATATATTCTGTTATCAAGTTTCGTTATTTTTTAACTTTTCAAGCACACTGCACGATCAGAAATCATAAAAAGCTCGCATATGAGCTAAAGTACTCCAAGAACGGCGGCCATCTTGGCTTGATGCTCTTGATTTCGGTATCATTTTTGTTGCATATCAAAATGATATTGATTCCCGTATCATTTTGAACATTATTTTT
>JAUMHM010000049.1:1756865-1767731 GCA_032362435.1 Melikaiella ostensackeni
AATAGATTCAATACGGTTGTCCTACCTTATTTTGGAAAAATCTCAAGTATCTTGAAATCAATGTTAGGAAAATTGGGCTTACATGCGATACATATAGTTCCTTTCAAAAGCAACTTGATTGTAAAATTAGGTAAAGACAAATATGAGAAACTTGAAAAACAATGTATAATTTACAATTTAAAAGCAGAGAATGTAATGCTGTTTACTATATATAGGGCAAACAAGGAGGTTACTTAGAACAAGAAAAGATTAACATAAAAATGATTTTCATAGAAGTGCAAGATATTATTCAGTCCTTACAAAAAATATAATTACACATGGGCATGATTTCAAGTGGGATGATGTTAAAATTTTGTATCATGAGAGAAATAAAAAAAGGGAGAGTTCATGGAAATACTATTTATAAAGAGAGAAGGTAACAAAGCTATTAATTTGAAAAGAGATCTTGCGACATACAACAGAATTTGAGATAAAATCATTAACTGGAAACAGTGACTTTAGTTCTGTGTCATAATTTTAAATATATGTAAATCGAATTTATTGTACATTTGTCTCTAATGAGCCGAAAAAGTGGGTAGTCTCTAATGAGCCGAAAAAGTGGGTAGTCTCAAAGTCTATTTTTGAGTTGTGAACTTTTAGGGTGTTCTTTTTTAGTACACAAAAAATTTTCATAAGAGAATAGATTTTATTTCGATGTTTAATAATGTTTAAACCTGAAGGCTTAAAATTAAAAATATTATTGCAATTTTTTAAATTTCAAGCTGTAAATAATAAGTAAATTAAAGCATTACATTTTTTTCATGGACAAAGTGTTGAAATTGGATTTCGGTCGTTTTCCTATTTTATATATCCCTTAGATCTTAGGATATAAAAATGTTATGAGGCTCTAAAATTTTATTGCATTCGAGTTTTTTTAATTAAAATTTTTAAATCTTGAATTCTACTGGGTGGAGCTTTCGAATTTCTTGGAAAAGAGTGGAATTTACGACTTTAGGTCAAGGGGATGCAGTTTCAGGTTTGAGGGTACGTTTGGTTTCTGTCTTTCGTTAAGTTTTCGTGGTAAAACAGGAAATACGAGTCTTTCTTTCAAGCGATTAGAATCTTTCAAGTACTAAAATCTTGACTAAAATTCCAAGTTCTAAATCCTGAAAGTAGATAAAAAGCAGCCTTGAAACTAAAGGCGCCGCCTTCCTCTTCAAGTGCAAACTAACCAACATTAAGGCATTTAGTTAAGGTCGAGGTAGATAAGAACAGTAAATCCCAATGATATATTTATACTTCATCATAATAAAATAAATAAAATCTACTTCTAACATAGAAATGTTTTTTTGAGATTTTCTGAATTTTCAGAATAGTTAGCGTCCACATATTACGTGACGCTGTTTTGAGTGATTTTTGACTCACCCCTCCCTCTTGTGACAATTTGTGACATTTCGGTGAACCCCTCCTCCAAATGTCACGTGACACTGAAGCTGATCCCCCTTTTTTAAATGAGAAATATAAATGCAGGCTTCGAAGTCCCAAACTTTTTTACTTTTTGTATACTTTTTCAGACAAGACTACATTTTTGCTGTTTCTTTCAATGTAAAGCTACTCTTTTTTAGTAAAGTGACATAAAAAATTGATCGAACTAACAAATTTTAGTTTTTCAAAAATAAAAAATGAAAGAAAGGTATGCCTAACGAAATTACTCTGTCTAAAATAAAGAAAGAAATTTTAAACACTTTCAAACATTTGAAGGAATTTCAAATTTTTGAACGATTTTAAAATATTTTATTTATTTTATTATTTATTATTTATTATTTATTATTTTATTATATTTATATTTTATTTATTTTATTAAAACAAGTGTTGAAAAATTTCTACTCACATAATTTTATATGAAAAATTTAATAAACAAACATTTCAATCCATAAAATAAAAATGTGGAAAAAACTTCATTTTTTCAAAAACGTGTCGCCGTTTTTTTCTTACATTTTCAACAGTTAATAATTCCTTTTTTTGGTTGAGGATTCATAATTTTAGTTTAATTTCGCCTTTTTGAGTTGAAAATTCATCTCTTTTGGTTAAAACTTGAAACTTATTATTTGATTGAGAATTTAATTATTTTGTTAAAAATTTCACAATTTTGTAAAAAGTCATCCTTTTCCATTGGAAATTCGTCTTTATTGTTGAAAATTCAACTGTTTCAAATTCAATTTTAAATTTTCTTTCATTTTTAATAGTTGAATTCTCAACAATTAAAAAAGTAAGAAAAAAGTGAATTTTATGTTAAGAACAAATATTAAAAATGTTATACTTACATATTTTACATGAGAATTTAATAAATAAACATTTCAATCTATAAAATCAAAACTTTGAAAAAGTCGATTTTTTCGAAAACAAATCGCCGTTTTTTTCTTGAATTTTCAACAGTCAACAATTCATTTTCTTGGTTAAGGATTCATTATTTTAGTTGAATCTCGTCTTTTTTGATTGAAAATTCATCTCTTTTGGTTAAAATTAAAAAATCTTATTATTTAATTGGGAATTTCATTATTTTGTTGAAAATTTAACAATTTTGTAAATAAGTCCTTTTTGATTGGAACACAGTCTTCTTGGCTGAAAGTTCAACAGTTATGTTGAAAATTCGTCTTTTTGGGTTGAAAATTAAACTATTCGGATGGAAATTAACTTTTTTGTTGAAAATTCATATTTTCGGATGGAAAGTTCAACTGTTTTGTAGAAAATTAGTCTGTTTGGCTTGAAACTTCAACAGTTTGGTCGGATTTGTTTTTCTTTTTTGACTGAAGAATCTTTCTTGGTTGAAAATTAAACTGTTTTGTTAAATTTCGTCTTTTTATTTTGAACTTCATCCCTTTTGGTAGAAATGCCTTCTCATTATGTTTTTTGGTGAGAAATTGATTGATTTCAACTATTTTTATTTAAAATTAAAATCTTTCTTTGTTGAAAATTCAACTATTTGTTTGAAAATTAATGTATTTTCTTGAAAACTCGTCTTTCTTGTGGAAAAATGTTATATTTACATAATTTTACATGAGAAATAAATAAATAAAAATTCAAGACCACAAAAAAAGTTTTGAAAGTAGTCGATTTTTTCGAAGATGGGTCGCCATTGGCAAATAATATTTTGGCAAATCCAATAGAATCTCAGTAGCGAATTTATGAGATTTAAGAAAAAATCCCAACTCTGATCATCTCCTTAGTTAAATGTAGTCTTCGGCGCAGTTATTTACATACAGAAAAGCATGAAAGAAATTTCACTTTTAAATACGTTCTTTTTTTAGTTGAAAGTATTTTTACAATATTTTTTATTAAAAAAAATAGTTTATGACTGATTTAAAAAGGCTACATTCCTAATACTTTTTTTTAGTTTAGTTTAGACTATATACTTTTGTCTTCAGAAAGATACTTTTTTGATACTTTTTTCAGGTTAAAACTATTTGATACTAGTATGAGAATACTTTTCATTAAATTCTTTAGACATTTTTCTTTGATTTGAGATTTAATCTTAATACTGGTTTTTAATGTATCAACACGGATTTAAATTTTATTTTTTGAACAGAAAAGCGTCACGTGTTACAAATCTTTTGCGACCCCTCTCCTACGTGACACTTTGTGATGTTAGGACAGACTCCTCCCTCCCCGTCAGAGCGTCACGTAATATGTGAACGATCCCATATTAAAAATAGTTAAATTTGAATTTTTTTCACTTTCATACAGTTTCTATCGTTAAATTTTGAGCACTAAAGTGTGAATCGTTCCATTTTACACTTTTTACTCTTGCAATTACTTAATATCGGTTTAAAATCCCTTTTCCCATGCTTAGACAGTCATGCCCTTCCGATGAAGCAACCTCAAAAAATTTTTGACTGATACTCAATATACAATCTTTCTGAAAGGGGACCTCTATCTGATTTTTATTGGGTTCGAGAAGGGGACCCCAGTAGCCAATAGGAGGATAATAAAAGAGCGAAAATAAAAGTGGGCCACGGGGTGCAACGGTCCTTGTGAGTTTCTCGCCCTTCACGTGGTGCCTCCTTTATTTCCTTGCTGGATGGCTTCTTATGCCTACTTCCGGCTGCCAGCTGGTATATACTGCAGGAGGGGTGAAAAAAGGGAGGGGATTTTGAGGGGTTGTTAGACGGCTCTCTTTCCTTTAATTTTAGCCAGCCTGACATGATGGCACGTGCTATATGATTATATATACAGTATACAGTATTCACTCTCCTATAACACTAAAACCATTCAGCTTTCATAGTACAGGAACCATAGAAATTTAACTCCTCCAACCAACGAAACAACCGCTTAAGAGGATTGCCTCCTTCTTATAAAGGTCAGTCACCGGGGGAAAAACCAAAAAGGCCACAAAGAAATATCGCTGAATTGCCAGGCCGCGGGGAATAATAAATTATTTGGAATGACACTTTGAGAAAAGTGCTTCATTCTTATGGGAATGAGAGGAGGTTCCTAATGCCAACACATGTCTGTGCATTGATGAGATTATTCTGATTTATTTTTCCACGCGGGTTAAGCCAGATTTTTTGGCACTTGCGGCTTTATTCCTATTTCCTCTTATGAGTTTTATAGTTTACATAAACAAAATTCTATATAAGCGTTCTTGAGGAACGTGTTAACCTTTCCTTGATCCCTGCTTCATTCGGCTTAATGTGCCCTTTTCTCAACCAACATGAATCTCGGTTCTTCCTTAAGTACTTTACACGTTCGGAACTTGTATGCAGAGAATTACCATCGTGATAAATAGTAAAGAGTTAAGGACTCTCGAGCCTTCATTTCTTAGTCTCTATTCTAGAAGAGTCAAAGGTCAAAAAAGGGCTTTAACAGACAAGAAGAAGCGAGTAATGGTTCTTAACAGGGCTCTAACATGCAGGGCGGGTGCGCAAGGCTTACATGATTAATTAACTAATGATAGGTTCCCTTCCCAGATATTTGTTTTTTTCCTTCACTGTTGAAAATCTTTTGAAATTTAAAGAACTTTCAATGATAAAAGTATTTGAAATTTCAAAACTTTTGTATTTGAAGTAAAATTAATTCATATGTGATTTAAACTTTCAAGACTTGTGTGTCTCAAGTTAGTTTTGGGTAGAAGTACGTCAAATTCACGAAGGACTGCTTGAAATTTAAAGCAAATGTAATTGCAGTTTCATGCACACTTGTGTACGAAATTGAAGTTTTCATTACTAGACTAATGTCAGTTAAATGCTGAACGACATATAAGACAACATCTCTGTTATACTTTCTTTATTCTGTTATACACACATATCATCATATGTTTCTATAAAAACTTAAAACTATAATAATAATAATTGCTATTAATAATTGCTAATAATTGCTATTATTAAACAGTATTACTAGACAATGTACTAATCAACTGTTTAACATGCATTGAAGCTTCATGTAAAATTGTAAAACATGCATTTATCACGTAGGCAAAAAACATGTACTATATGGACAGTTGGACAGAGTGCGTAATTTTCACTACCAGATTGATGTCAATCAAATGCTGAACGACGTATAAAACGACATATCTGTTATACTCTCTTTATTCTGTTATACACACATATCATCATATGTTTCTATACAAACTTAAAAAATCATTGCTATTATTAAACATTATTACTAGACAATGTTCTTATCAACTGTTTGACACGTTTTGAAGCTTGATGTAGAATTGTAAAACATGCATGTATCATTTAGGTAAAAAACATATACTATATAGACAGTTAGACAGTGTGCATAATATTCACTACCAGATATGAAATAACATATCTGTTATACTTTCTTTATTCTGTTATACACACATATCATCATATGTTTCTACAAAAACTTAAAACATAATTGCTGTTATTAAACATTATTACTAGACAATGTACTAATCAACTGTATAGTACATGTATTGTATAGTAAATGTTTTTTGCCTACATAATACATGCATGTTTTACAATTTTACATGAAGCTTCAATCAACACGCATTGAAGCTTCATGTAAAATTGTAAAACATGCGTGTATCATGTATGGATAGTTGGACAGTGTGCGTAATTTTCACTACTAGATTGATGTCAATCAAATGCTGAACGACATATAAAACGACATATCTGTTATACTTTCTTTATTCTGTTAAATACACATATCATAATATGTTCCTATAAAAACTTAAAAAAATCATTGCTATTATTAAACATTATTACTAGACAATATACTAATCAACTGTTTAACACGCATTGAAGCTTCATGTAAAATTGTAAAACATGCATATATCATGTAGGCAAAAAACATGTTCTATATGCACAGTTAGATAGTGTGCGTAATTTTCACTACCAGATTGATGTCACTCAAATGCTGAACGACGTATAAAACAACATAATATCTGTTATACTTTCCTTAATATGTTATAGACACATATCACCATGTTTCTAAAAAAATTAAAAATCATTGCTATTGTTTAACATAATTACTAGACAATGTACTAATTAACTGTTTAACACGTTTTGAAGCTTCACATAAAATTGTAAAGCAAGCATGTATCTTATAGGCAAAAAACATGTCCTTCTATGCATTCATTAATTTCCTTATTTTCTTCATTCTACTATTAAATTGGCCCGCATTCGAATTTCGACTGAGATTTCCTTAATCTGGGGTTTGACTTATCGGTTCCAATACCTGACAATATGAATAATGGATGATTATAAATGATATTTTGGTCTTGATGGACGACACAGAAGTATTACTGAGTGATGGAGCATATATTTGCGTGGGATTCGAACTCTTCGATGCTAGGAAATGATTCATGCAAATCACTGGATAGCTCGGGATAGCAGTTGGAACTAGAATTTCTTCGAGAGTGACTATCGCATTCATTAATCCTTTGAGAGAAACCGTTTTCCCCCTCGGAAGAAAGAAAAACATCATTAACGCCGCTGGGAGTCAATCCTATTCAAGAACTTCCTCTGCCGAAAATAAAAATCCGAATCTTAGTGACTTTCATTTTATAATGAGAATATAAACTTATGATGACCCATGATAATTTTATAAATCAAAGCAAATTAAAGTTAGTCATGATAGTGAAATAATTAAGAGAAGACAGCTATGCTCCAGCAAACTGTTCCCACAGAATGATAGTTATAATTTGGAAGATATTTAGGAGATATTTGTTGTGAGTTGAAAGATAAATGGTTTTCGTTAGTACTCTCATCTGCTAGTACTTAAGCCGATTTGTTTTCCGTTCCTTCCATTCTGGTATATCCGGAAGGAAAATGCAGTTCTAAAAATATCTGGATCGTCAGGAGGCATCTGTTCGCCTAAATCTAAGACTAACGCAGGTCATGGGATGGCTCAAGACTCAAGATGCATGAAAGAGGATCAAAAAAGGCCTGCACCGTAAAAATGAACAAAGAGCCTTCTGGGTGCAACTAGAGTCTAGACTAGACTCAACGTGGTAGCATCAAAGAAGTTTTAGGCAAGACTAACCTAACCACACACATAGACAAGATATAGATAACGTAAAATTCTTGTTGAAGAAAAACTTAGATACAAGAAGTCCAAATCAGGAAAGATTTGTTTCACTAATTAATTTTGTAGCTTGAAAGCATGAGAAAGTGAGGCTAATTAGAGATGATATTTTTCTTTCTATGTTTGAGTAAGGTATTTGGTATCATGGAGACGCCAAGTCTGAAAAGTGGATGAAACCCTCGAGAAACGAATGAGAGCATTCAAAAACCTTAGCTTGATCTCAAGATTATGTCAACGAAAAAAAAAGATCCTTTTTCTCTCAACAAATCTTTTGTGTATTTTAAACCTTAAGGGTTTTTATAACTTTAGAAATTTAGAATTTTAAAATTCTTCAAAACCGAACAATATTAAATATATAGCAAACATAAAAAGCATAGTTGGTGGCAGCGGTGGAACACATCTGAACAAGTTTTAATTAAAATACAGCAATGTTTATAATAAAATGAAGTACACTTATAATTAGGCTGTTAACATAACGCGCCGGGAAACTGACATTCCGTCGTATAATAACATTAATAAGAGTCAGATCCATTATGGTTATTTGCTTGTCATCAACGTGGCGTATCAAATAATAATCATACCGTCAGATAAAGTGCATTTATCGGCAAAAAGTCGAGGATAAAGGATAAGTTTGCTATCTTCTCGGCTAATATCTCTACAGGTGGGTTGGTACGACTCGAGGCGTGAGAGAGAAGAATCTCAAGTCGATTGGAGTCTGAAAGTGCTTAAATTTGCCGCATAACATCACAACGGCTTGTCCCGCCCCTAAGGTAATTACTATTTGTTGGATAGAATGCCACTTGGAAGTCTCTCGTCATCAGAAAGTGGATTCTTCGAATTAGGCTGGAAACCTAAAACTCAGAGCAGGTGTCGCCACTCCCTTTGGCTCCTTAGGGCGCATGTTTTCTATAATTTTTGTATTGTTCATGGCGAGAAGGATGATCAGCTATTAGCTAAATTTGGCGCATGCGTGGAAATATAACCTACAATGCGCATATTCGAAATTTCAGCGAATAGCTGTTCGCTATGAATAATAGAAAATACTAGAAAACGAGCGCCCTAAGGAGCCAAAAGGAGTGGCAGCATCTGCTTTGAGTTTTGGATGTCCAGCCTTATTAGTGCTTTGAAAGGCATTCGTACTCAAACTCAAATTGTCTTTCCTGTGGATCTATCTTTGCTATCAGTTGCTTCCTTTCTCGGTCGTAAAACCGAGAGAGAAAGTTACGGACGATTGGTTCTGTATTATAAATAAAGGAGTTGGTCTCCTGACTCTCCTGCGAGTCGGTCAACCGGTTAAGGGACTCGAAAAATTAATATTCACGCAGGAATAACTGCATGGGAGTAATTTCACTGAATTATTGCATCCGGGAATTTCCTAATTAACGATAATAGTTTTATTTTTAATTAAGTCTGTCCCGCCGCTGCCACCTTCCACGAAGAGAAATATTCAGGATGAAAACCTAAAGATTGATTTAAAATTCGAATCAAAATTCAATAGCATACCCAATACTAAAAGTTTCAGGAATTCAAAGGACCCCCGTTGACTTGGCTTCAGACCAAAAGTCATATCACGGTTCTAAACTCCAAAAGTCATATGGTCCTTTGGAGCTTAAACAATCACCATCAAACAAAAGGAGCAATGTGTGAGTTAGCCGAGAACAATATTAAACTCGTCATGATTGACGCATAATGTGAGGTCAAATCCCCTTAAATGACACTATAAAAGGGGACAGCGAATATAGAGGATTCACCATTGTCCCATGGGGTTTCATGGAAATTCATAACCCTTAGACGCCATCCTATATTCCCATCGCTTCCTGGCATTCGCAAACTTATCAGAAAAACTTTTCATATAATCCGTGATATAATCCAAGCATCAGTTTCTTTCTCAGATGAAAAGAAAAATGGAATATTGACTACCCCAGTCGATTCAATTTCAAAGCTTCGTCTTCACTATCTCAGATTTAAAATTAAAATGTCGTGTTTAAGATTCATAAAGCGCAAAGAGTTTTCTTATTAGAGCCTGAAGTATAATATCATTCAGTAGATCATTTACTATTCGGAGTATTTTATGAGTTTTACGAGAGATTCGAAAACAATAAAATATTTCAGATCGTAAACGAATTTTAAACGAATTTTAAATGAATCCAGAAACCGTGATACATATCGATCGGGATCCGATTTAATTAGCTCGCAGGCGACTTGACTCTAGTTCAATACATGGTATATGATAATGATATTATGAATATTATGAATGATCATACTCAACAAGCAATGGACCCTATATATAAAAACTTTTACGAGCAATGCATCTTTGGAATTGACAATATTCGGAATCTCAAATATGTATCCAACTTCTTATTTGGCGTGAATTCCGAGCTTTAACATTTTAAAATAATTTAGTAACCCTTCTTTTCTGTTCAGAAGCTTCAAATATTTGTTGTGTATTTTAATATCATTGTGTACTTGCTGCTGTCACTTATTGTACGAAATCAAGAACCAGACAAAATGATATTTTCCTGTCTGCTAACTTTGCGTGACTGAAGTTCCTGACACTGTGTTGTGTTCAAAACACATATAATCAGTGCCGTCTAACAAGTGAATCTCTTCTCAAATTATTCTATTACGTATATTCTATACAGTTAGGCTAGTTTTATTTCTAAGGAGATTTTCAAGGATATCTTAACATATGCCAATCAATGTGTTTAAATTCAAGAAGACTTTTCCAAAACGTCTTATATCCAAGAAATATCCTTTTCCACAAATAACGATTTTTGTATTAAGCTATGTCTTGTTATTTTTAATAACACAAGATTACGTGTATTCAGTACAAAAAATCCTGCACCTTTAGAGTTAGAAGTATTTTTTATAAACAAACTATGATGTGATGCCAGTGCCAACCGGTGCTCTTTCCCTAAGGGCCTAAGACGTTTTGGAAAAGTGTTCTTCAATTGTGCTTTAAATTCCAAAAATGTTCTGGAAACCTTGAAAAGCTTTATTGGAATTTAATTCCTGGTAAGACATAGTTTAAACTCGAATCCAAAGACCATTCACACCTGACTCTTCCTTTCTTCCGGAATGTCTTTTTTCCTGTTTATGTCCTTTTAAACATCCTGTTTTCTCGCGTAACCTCCAGAGGAAGCGAGCGAACTCTCATTGCATTTTAGTAAAATGGTAAAATCCCATGGGATATCCCACCTACCTGAGTCAACTGTTCAAAAAGGAAGGAATAGACAAGAGTCTGTAGGTGCTATTCAGCTATTCTACGAGTATAGAAGGTTGCTTATGGTCTTACGGGACTAGCTACAGTTTATTAGACCGAGCAAAGTTAGGGAC
>JAUMHM010000049.1:1786134-1800431 GCA_032362435.1 Melikaiella ostensackeni
ATAATCTGAATGGATTGCTTCTAAATCAACCTTCAATTCTAAAAATGTTTATTGTAATACACTGTTAGAAATATCTGTTTGCATTTTCAATCATATCCGTGTGAAGTTTCATGCAATTGTCTTTATTGAAATTTCAAATATTTGTAATTGAAATATCCGTACAGGGATCAAATAGAAGAAGCATTTAATGAATTTCAAATAAAATAATTTTCTACAAACCCAGATAGATTTTAATAAAGATTTTTGAAAAACCCAAACTCTATGAATTATTTATGTTAGATTTTCGAAAATATCTTGAATAAAACTATTCAGGTTCCCAAAATAAATACTTAATGGAAATTCATTAACCGCGTACAAAATTACACAAATATATATGGAAACACTGTAGCATTTCAGCTAGAAAGGAGTGTTTGTTTGCTTAAAAACTCATTTTTTGGGGTGAAAATTCATGTATTATAAATAGCCTTCAATTAGAGCTTTTTAAGCTTGTATGTCATATTGCTTTACAAGCTTTTAAGTTGTATTATAACACATGTCAGTGTTTGACAGTAACGCGTTACCGGGAACGTTACATTTTTTTAGTTACGGTAACTTTATGAAATATGTTCATGGTTTTTGTGCTATATTATATGTCATGATAACCAATCAGAAGAAATATTTTCGTTATAGATTTGTATATATATATATGAATTTTGTACTACAAAATTCTAATAGTATGTAAATGTTCTCTTGGACATGATGAAAACAACTTGAAATATTTTTAAATCGGTGAAAATATCTTCTGCTTCCCATTAGGATTGATATTTTTTACCTTAGGATTTTTCTACATAAGGAGAATATTGCATTCAAAAACTTGAAAAGATTTTTGATCGTTTGATCAATGCTCACAAAAGAAATAAGCGAACAGACATTTCATTTGTTTGTAAATAAGTGGACAAAAATACGCAAATTGAAAACAAAATGTGTAAACTAAAAACATTTTACAGATTATTGATTTAGAATTCCTAATTAGTTTACTTGTAGTGCAAAGAAAATGATCAAGTAAAGAAAATTTTCGTTAATTCTTACATAATTCATCTAAACATTCAAGTAGACCTTAGGAAACAATATATTCTAGACACAAACGATTCCGTTACATCACCAGGGTCAGCCTGCCCGATTTCGTAAGAAATCGGTCGATTGTTCATTTTTAAAACACTTTCTATAAAAAAAAACTGTGTAAGGTTAGCGATAATTTAGGATGATGTATGAAAAATTTAATCAAAAAAAGTATCGTCAAGGTATCGTTTTATATCAATAAATAATTCGATTGACAGAGTTGTCATGGGAATTGAGGGTCTGTCTGAAAATTAGGGATGTTCGATTCCGACCCGATTCTTGAAAAGATAGATTTTTAAAAAAAAAATTAATTTTTGAATCGATTCTTTCGTATTCAATTTTTTTCAAAAATCATTTCCTCACTCACTCAATGCCATTTTGAACTATTTTTAGTTCGATTTTGTCAAGATCAATTCAAAAAGTCGAAAAAATTGATTTTTTGAATCGATTATTATATGTCCGATTCAAGATAGATTCAAGAATTAATCTTAAGCATTGTATGTCTTATACTGGAGAAGTACAACGTTTGATGCTTTTAAGGCAGTATCGCCGTGCGAGAAAAGCTATTACTTCATTGTGCTACGATTGCAAGAGATCCCATACTATTTCGGTATGGATTCGTTGCAGCGGAGGCCTTAGGCTCATCACGCATGCGTCCGCGAACTCTACACTAGCGAGGCAGTAAGTCACAAATAGGCGTGGCTTAAGACCTCGGTTGCAAGTAACCCATACCGAAATAGTATGGGATTTCTTGAAATCGTAGCAGAGTGAAGTGATAGATTTTCTCGCACGGCGATACTGTCTTTGAAAAATGCACTCGAGCAGTAAAATCATGCGCTTTATACTTTGATAGTATTTTACCTACCGCGCTCAAAGAGCATAAGTTCAAGCAAATATTGTACAAACTTCGAAACAATTTTGTACGACCAAGTTCCGTGCTTTAATAGGAAGAGCTTAGCTTGTTATTATGCTTCGATTTTTTTTTCTCCGTGTACCTGACATTTCTTACATAATCTGTCTGAAATTCGAATCCTCGTACCCACAAATGAATGATGTTAGTACCATATTATACATTACACTAAAATTGTAAAATTGATTTAAAATTGTAAATTTGATTATTAAATTATAAAATTGTCAACATTGTTCCTCTTGAGGTGTTCTACAAAAAGTTCCTTTCCATTTTTTGATATTTTGCACCGTCTTTCGAGTATTACCATAAATGTACATTAAACAAAAATTTTTGGTGCAAAATATTGGAAAATGGAAGAACATTTTGTAGAACTCTTCAAACGGAAAAATTTTGCATCTAGACATCTTTCAGTGTTAGTTAGTTAGCATCATTATTTTCGAGGAGTTAATAACTCGAATTTTTAGTGTACTTTAGATTGCAAGATTGCATGGGATTGCAAGAGATTGCATGGAAATTAAAGAATTGCATGGGATTTTTAAGGATTGCATGAGTGTACAAGGGATTGTGAAGGATTGCATAAGATTACAAAGGATTGAAGGAAATTACATGAGACTGTAAGCAGTGTATGGGATTGTAAACAATTTTATAGATATCGCTCGAGATTTTATAGAGAATGCATAAGATTACAAGGGATTGTAAAGGATTGCATGAGATTACAAAGGATTGTAGATAATTGCATGAGATTCCACCGGATCGCACGAGATTGAGAGCAGTGCGTGGGATTGGATGAAATTTTATAGAGATCGCTCGAGATTTTATAGAGATTTCATGGGATTACAAGGGATTGTAAAGGATTACATGGGATCCGATAAGATTGTATGAGATTCCACGGGATTTGCATAAGGTTGCTAACAGTGCACGGGATAGCACGAAAATTTATAGAGATCGCTCGAAATTTTATAGAGAATGCATAGAATTACAAGGGATTGTAGATAATTGCATGAGATTACAAAGGACTGTAGCAGATTGCATGAGATTTCACCGGACTGCATATGATTGAAAGCAGAGCGTGAGATTGGACGAAATTTTATAGACACCGTTCGAGACCTCACACAGATTGTATGGTATAACAAGGTATTGTAAAGGATTGCATGGGATTCAATGAGATTGTATGGTATTCTAAGGTATATCCAAGGGATGATTCGCATAAGATGGCAAGCAGTGCATGGAATTGCTCGAAATTTTATAGAGATCGCTCGAGATTATGTAGATTTTATCGATATTGCATGGGACTACAAGGCATTTTATAGGATTGCATGGGAGTGCATTGAGATTGCATAGGATTACAAGGGATTTTGAAGGATTGCATAGGATTGCATGAGATTACAAAGGATAGTAGGAGATTGTATGAGATTCCACCATATTACATGAGATTGAAAGCAGTGCGTGGGCTTGGACAAAGTCTCATAGAGATCGCTCGAGATTTTATAGAGATTGCATGGGATTACAAGGGATTGTAAAGGATTGCATGAGATTCGTTGAGATTGTATGAGATTCCACGCAATTTGCATAAGGTTGCAATGAGTGTATGAGAGTGCACGAAATTTTATAGAGATCGCTCAAGATTATATAGAGATTTCATCGAGATTGCATGGGATTACAAGGCATTTTATAGGATTGCATGGGAGTGCATTGAGATTGCATAGGATTACAAGGGATTTTAAAGGATTACATAGCTTTTCATTGAGATTGCATGGGAGTACAAGGGATGACATCAAAATTTCATGAGATTACAAGGGATTGTAAGGGATTGCATGAGATTACAAAGGATTGTAGGGGATTGTATGAGATTTCACCGGATTGCTTGTGATTGAAAGCAGTGCTTGAGATTGGACGAAATTTTATGGAAATCGCTCGAGACTTTATAGAGATTGCATGGGATTACAAGAGATTGTAAACGATTGCATGGGATTCGATGAGATTTCATGAGATTCCACGGGATTTGTATAAGGCTTCAGGCAGTGCATGGGATTGCACGAAATTTGATAGAGATTGCTCGAGATTATATAGAGATTTCATCTATATTGAATGGGATTACAAGGCATTTTATAGGATTGCATTGGAGTGCATTGAGATTGCAAAACGATTGTAGGAGATTACATGAGATTCCACCGGATTGCATGAGATTGAGAGCAGTGCGTGGGATCGAACAAAATTCAATAGATCGCTCTAGATTTTATAGAGATTGTATGGGATTACAAGGGATTGTAAAGGATTACATGGGATCCGATAATATTGTATGAGATTCCACAGGATTTGCATAAGGTTGCAAGCAGTGCATGGAATAGCACGAAATTTTATAGAGATCGCTCGAGATTATGGAGATTTCATCGATGTTGCACGGGATTACGAGGCGTTTTATAGGATTGCATGAGAGTGCATTGAGATTGCATAGGATTACAAGGATTGTCAAGGATTGCATGAGGTTACAAAGGATTGTAGGAGATTTCATGAGATTTTACCGAATTGTATATGATTGAGAGCAGTGTTTGGGATTGGACGAAATTTTATAGAGATCTCTCGAGACTTTATAGAGGTTGCATGGGATTACAAGAAATTGTAAAGGATTGCATGGGATTCGATGAGATTGTATGAGATTTCACGGGATTTGCATAAGGTTGCAAGCAGTGCATGGGGTTGTACGAAATTGTATAGAGATCGCTCGAGATTATGTAGAGATTTCATCGATATTGCATGGGATTACAAGGCATTTAATAGGATTGCATGGGAGTGCATTGATTTTGCATAGAATTAGAAGGGATGTTAAAGAATTGCATTAAGATTGCATGAGATTATGTGGGATTGTAAGGGATTATATGAGGGATTGTATAGGGGTTGCATGAGATTACAAAGGATTACAGGAAATTGCATGAGATTCCACAGGATCGCATAAGATTGAAAGCAGTGTGTGGGATTAGACGAAATTTTATAGAGATCGTTCAAGACTTTATAGAGATTGCATGAGATTACAAGGGATTGTAAAGAATTGCATGGGATTCGAAGAGATTGTATGAGATTTCACGGGATTTGCATAAGGCTGCAAGCAGTGCATGGAATTGCACCACATTTTATAGAGATCGCTCGAGGTTATGTAGATTTCATCGAGATTGCACGGGATTACAAGGGATTGTAAAGGATTGTATGGGTAGGACGTGTGGCTATTGAATAACCGGACTGACGCTCTAACAATTTTCATTTATCAAACTATTCAATGGAGATGTTATACCCTTCAGTGTGAACCCGTTCCTGATCCTCACAGCCCTCCATACGAATCTTCCGTTGCTTGAAGCAATGTTGCAGATCCTTTTCTGAGAGGTCTTTCGTGAGCCGCGCCGTTTTTCCTCCAAAGCATCCTCCTGGTGAAGAATCTACGAATCTACGAGCTCGAATAATTTGACTCACTTTTTAGATGTTACCGTCGGTTTTTGATGTGCGAGGACGGCCGGGACGCGGATCGTCTTCAGTCACTTCTCTCCCCATCTTAAGTATTTTAAACCAATCGAAAACTTGAGTACAAGATAGACGCTCATCACCATAAACTTCCTTTAACAAATTATACGTTTCTGCAGCGGATTTTCCAAGTCTCCCAAGAAACTTCACATTGACGCGCTGTACTACTTTCACACTCAACGTAATTTCAGCAGAGCTCAGGTAGACGGTCAACTTCGATAAAAGGTTACTTTCGAGGAGAGAATGTAACCGAGATAGATCTGGAAGTGCGAAATCGAAGCCAAACCACAGGAGATTGTGGCATCGCGTGGCAATTTCATAGCAGGAGGTCGTTTCTTATCCTCAGAGAGCACAAGCTCATTCATAAGTATCTCCACGTTTTGATTCGCGCCTTTCTTGAATTATTGTTTGGCTACTTTCCAGATGCAGATTTGGAAAAATGAAAACGCATATGATCGATGAGGAAATAAAATGAATCCTTGCCAACCTCATAAAAATGTAAGAGTAACGCTTATGTTTGTTCAGAAAGTTATTGGATCCATTTTTTATCCCTTTTTTTTAAAATGGGAAGATAATTAAGTTAAATCTTATGAATTTTCAGTCTCGAGCATATTATGTACTTGCCGTACTTTAAACTGAATGTATGGAAGTTAATTGGAGACAGAATTGAAAATTTAATCAATGGAGATAGTATTATCCAGGGTCGTAATGTTCAATTTTTAAAGCATAATTATGAACAATTTAAATTCCTTTTTATGGTAGGAGAAGAATTTTAATATTCAATAATAATGTTAAAAAATTCACGAATACCTTCCTCAAAATGTTTTAATATTTATATACAAGCATTAAAGTAATGCAGTTGGACGCAACTGAGTAGAGGGAAAATAACAAATTTTGATACGCAGTATAATCAAACATTTGATGAGTTTAAATTGGACGCTCTCATTTCGTGGATGATAACTCTTTCAAAATCAGGGTGGCTACTCAAACTTCAAACAAAAATTCCAGGCTATTTCTTTGTTTTCTCGGTCAAAAATTACATTTTTTTCGGTTGACTTTCAAGAGTTTATAACAATTGTTCAGTACTAACTTCTTTACTGTATGAATTTTAAAAAGAGTTCGAAATTTTAGAACTCCAAGGTCAAATATGTAATGTACATTATTGTAAAAGTAATTTAGATTTCGCAGCCAAAAATACTCTCAAAACAAGAGAAATAGGACGATTTTTCGAAAAAATAGAGGAATAAATTATTTTAATTAACATTATTGTAGGTACCACACTCTTGAGATTTCAAGTCGTAAGATATTGCATTTTCAACAAAATAATGGAATTTTCAAGCAAAAAATATGAATTTTTTACAAAAGAGTTGAGTTTTTTAGCTAAAAAGTCGAATGTTTCAGAAAACATTTGACTTCTAAACCCGAAAAGGTGAATTTTCAACAAAAAGTTTCATTTTCATCTCAGCAAGATAAATTCTCAACCATACATTGGAATTTCCAACCAAAAAAATTAATTTTCAACCAAACAGTTGCATTTACAACCAACTAGTTAAACTATCAAACAAAAGAGATGAATTTTCAACAAAAAATTGAATTTTTAACCAAATAGTTCAATTTTCAAATAAACTAGATTAAACTATAACTAAAAACAGTTCCTTTTTAAACGAAATAGTTGAAGTTTCGATAAAAAGGACGAATCTCTTAGAAGACAGTTGAACTTTCAACCAAGAAAGTTGAATTTCCAACAAAAATATGACTTTTCTCACAAAAGATAAATTTTCAATGCAAAAAGACCAATTTTCTATCTAAAAGATGAATGTTCAACAAACCAGTTGAATTTTCGATCAAAAGAAATGAATTCTAAACCAGAAATTTAACAGGCGACCTTTCAAATAAAAAGAATTGTCTTTCAATAAAAGAAGATGAATTTTCAACCATATAAGAGAATTTTTATCCAAAAGAGGTGAATTCTTAATGTAAAATATAACATGTAGTAGACCTTTCAATGTAAATTATTAACTTTCAACCAAAAAGAAGACTTTTCTACCAAAAGATGAATTTTCGATCCAAAAAGATTGATTTTCTATCCAATAAGATGAATGTACAACAAAACAGTTGAATTTTCAACCAAAAGAGGTGAATTCTGAACGTAAAATATAATAGTAGACCTTTCAAATAAGAAAAATTAACTATCAACAAAAAAGATGAATTTTGAACCAAAAGAGGTGGGTTTCTTATGTAAAATATAACATGTAGTAGACTTATCAATGAAAATAATTCACTTTCAAACAAAAAGACGACTTTTCGACAGAAAGATGAATTTTCGATCCAAAAGGAATTATTTTCTATCAAAAAAAACGAATATTTAACAAAACACTTTAATTTTTGACCAGAAGAAATGAATTCTGAACCGAAAATATAATAGTAGACCTTTCAAATAAAAAGAATGAACTTTCAACAAAAAAGAATGAACTTTCAACAAAAAAGATAAATTTTTAACTAAAAAAGATGACTTCTTAACAAAAAGTTGAATTTGTAACCAAACACTAGAATTGATAACCAAAAAAGGAAAATTCTGAACCAAAAATATAATAGTAGACTTTTCAAATAAAAAAAATTAACTTTCAAAAAAAAAAAGATTTTTCAGACAAATAGTAGAATTTTTAACCAAAAAAGATGAATTCTGAACGTAAAATATAATAGTAGACCTTCAGACAAAAAATACGACTTTTCTACCAAAAGCTGAATTTTTAATCCAAAATGACCAATTTTCTATCCAAAAAGACGAATGTTCAATAAAACAGTTGAATTTCCGACCAAAAATATAATAATTGACCTATCAAATAAAAAGAATCAACTTCCACCAAAAAAAGATGAATTTTTAACAAAACAGTTGAATCTTCAACCATACATACAATAGAATTTTTAACCAAAAGAGATGAATTCTGAACGTAAAATGTAATGGTAGGCTTTTCATTGAAAAATAATTCACTTTCAACTAAAAAGACGACTTTTCTACCGAAAGATGAATTTTAAATCTAAAAGGATCAATTTTCCATCCAAAAAGACGAACGTTCAACAAAACAGTTTAATTTTCGATAAAAAGAGATGAATTCTGAACCGTAATAGACTTTTCAATGAGAATAATTAACTTTCAACCAAAAAGACGACTTTTCTACCAAAAGAATTTTCGATCCAAAAGAATTAATTTTCTATCCAAAAAGGCGAATGTTTAAACAAACAGTGGAATTTTCAACCAAACAGTAGAATTTTTAACGAAAAGAGATGAATTCTAAACCAAAAATATAGTAGTAGACTTTTCAAATAAAAAGAATTAACTTTCAACAAAAAAAGATGAATTTTTAACCAAACAGTAGAATTTTTGACGAAAAAAGATGAATTCTGAACGTAAAATATAATAGTAGGCTTTCAACCAAAAAATACAACTTTTCTACCAAAAGCTAAATTTTCAATCCAAGAGGACCAATTTTCTATCTAAAAAGACGAATTTTTAACAAAACAGTTGAATTTCCTACTAAAAATATAACAGTGGACCTATCAAATAAAAAGAATTAACTTACAACAAGAAAATATGAATTTTTAACCAATAGTAGAATTTTTAACCAAAAGAGATGAATTCTAAACGTAAAATATAATAGTAGACCTTTCAATGATAAAGAATTCACTTTCAACCAAAAAGACGACTTCCCTACCAAAGATAAATTTTTAATCCAAAAGCACTAATTTTCTATCCAAAAAGACGAATTTTCAACAAATCAGTTTAATTTTCGATCAAAAGAGGTGAATTCTGAACCAAAAATGTAATAGTAGACTTTCCAAATAAAAGGAATTGAGATTACCTAAAAATAGTTGGATTCTATTATTGGGTTCTATTAATTCAGTTCTTATTTAAACGAAAACATGAGAAAAAGGAGAATTTTCTTGAAAATAGGGGAAAAGAGAGGAATTTTTCAAAAAAAGGCAAAAGAGGGAAATTTGGGATATAGCAGTTAAGAAGAGCTAATGGCACTCCCAAATTCTTAAATTTAATTTTACAATCCTAAATATAAAATGATCTTTGATATTCTAACGGAGGTGGTTGGTAACACTGAGCACAATTCCAAACACATTTTTTCTCGAAGAGCGATGCGATATATATAGCAAAAGTAAAAAGAAATCTGAGAAAATCCTGTTTTTAAAAAATATTTCCGGCCATTTCCCGGTCTCTCCCCGGTATTCAAAGATCTTCTCTAACTCCCGGTTTTCCCGGTCAGTGGCCACCCTGAGAATGGAAATGGATGTTCCATTATTTAAATAATATCATTTTTAATTTGAAATTAGCAACGTGAAATCACTTTTTCAAATTGAAATTATTGATCGGAATGTTATTTTCGCTGATGTTTAAATAATCAAATACAATTAGCGTTTTATTAGTAGATTGCAATTACATTTACTCATTTTTTTAATCACTGAAATTGTCTATAATTTTCTCTTGTTTGTTATTTGAAAAATATGCCTCTGTCACAAAAAATATTCTTCTCCACGCATAAAGCGAAAGCAGGGGCCAGAGTGCTCATGCGTTGTACGATTTGGGTGGTTTCGCGCATCGCGTTTGGACCCTATAACCCAGAGCGCCAGGCGCGTGATTCCAGTTTGTCCGCGGTACCGGTTGCGCGGTTTTCCGTTCCGCGTGTGATCTTAAGTCATGATGCATCCCGGACTCGAGTGATATCTCTAACTTATCAAAAAAAAAAAAAAAAAAAAAAAATACCTTCCTCTAACATCCCTGGGATTAAGCTCTACGGATGTACGTTTTCACGATGGATTAATTAAGTTTGATGTTGTTTCTCGTTTAGAAGATTGAATTTTAAGGGACTCGGCGGCAAGGCTTACAGTGTAATTATATAAAAAATTCATAAATGATCAAAATAAGTGTACAAAATCGTTTAACTAAAAGAGCACACAGTGCTTTTAATTAATTTACCTTTTTCTCTTGCTTGCAAGTTTGCCACAAATTATTTACACGGAAATTAGGAGTCGAAGAATTATTATTGCAAAAAATATAAATTATATAATCCTCCTCATACAAAATTATTTCTTCAGATTGAGTGACAGAGTCTAATTTAAAGTAAGCGTTGGAAATGTGAAATGTATCTAGACTAATCAAGTCTTTTTTTTTGAGAATAGAGAAATTAAGTTATCAATTTAATCTTTTTATTCTAAAGGGATTATTTTGAGAATGGAGTATAATTTCACATTTTCGGACAGAATTCATTTGCATTTCTATATCGCAGTCGTTAGAAGCCAACACAAAACCTTTTCGAGGCGTTGCACTCGCTTCAATGATTCTCCAACGCGTTGCAACGCTCGGGATCTTTTAGAAGAAAACTTTTCCTCCCATAGAAAGACGGCTTTCAAAGAATCAGCGTTGCAGTGGTACTTTGATTTTTCATCCTAAGAACGAGATTATCAAGGCGAAAGTTTTTCAATTTATTTGCATTTTAATTAAAATAATAACTTTCAAATTAGCAAGCTCCACTGAAAATGTTATCTCTAGTTCACAATTTTTCAAAATTTTTTTCACCCTGCAGGAAACTAGGGGTTGACAACTCGAATAATCAGGTTTACGGAACGACTGAAGATTTCACTGAGTTCAGGTGATTTCAAGAGAATATTAGGGATTTTAAGTGACTTCATGTGAATTAAAATGACTTCAGATATTTGAGGAGATTTCAAGTGACTTCAGGAGAAATCAAGTGATTTCAAGTAATTTCAAGTGACTTTCGTGTGAATTCATGTGACTTCATGTTAATTTATATGACCATGTGACTTCACGTGAATTCAAATGGCTTCAGATATTTAAGGAAAAAAGTGAATTCAGGAGAATTCAAGTAATTTGAAGTGATTTCGTATGAATTCATGTGACTTCATGTGAATTCAAGTGACTTTAGATATTTGAGGAAAAAAAGTGACGTCAGGAGAATTCAAGTAATTTGAAGTGACTTCGTGTGAATTCATGTGACTTCATGTGAATTCATATGACCATGTGACTTCATGTGAATTCAAATGGCTTCAGATATTTAAGGAAAAAAAGTGACTTCAGGAGAATTCAAGTAATTTCAAGTGACTTCGTGTGAATTCGTGTGACTTCATGTGAATTCATATGACTTCATGTGACTTCATGTGAATTCAAATGACTTCATTGATTTTACGAAGTGTTTATTCGTCTCACTGCTCACTAAAGTGGGTAAAAAAAAAAAATTGGAAATAGATAACAGCCTAGCACTGAAAAGCTTCATTTGGGGTCGCTTATGGCTTGTGTAAAATTTGCAGTAACTCGATCAATATCCTGACCAGACCCTGAATTAAATAAAGACTACAAAATTCTTAATTTTCAGAATTTTGCAAAAATTGCTATCAATATTTTTGTTCGTAATCTATATAATATAATGCCCGATTTTTGAAAATCTTGTAAGATTGAAATACTTTTAAGACTTATAAGACAAAATCTCATTTTTGTAAGCCTTAAAGAACTAAAATAATTTTTAAAAGTTTTGCAAATTATCTTAAAATTTTTTGAGCCTGTAGAACCTTTCTCGCGTTCAAATTTTACCTAATAATCGTTGCGGTACAATGCAAATTATCCAAAGAAGGTTCAAATGGTTAAGGAAGCATGAAACCTGGTATATGTGTTCTTTTTTACCTAAAAAAATTTTAGGATAGGATCCCAAACAATTAAAAAAAAAATTTCCCAAAAAAAACGGGCATTTTTGTGAAAATCCGGTATTTTTAAAAATAATGCAGATAATGAACTTTTTCTTCATTATTATTGTGAAGGGTTGCTTAAATTTTCCACATTCGGAAAAACTAAAAAAAAACTTGAAAATTAACAAAATGGCTGCTATTTTACTGAAAATAAAAAAATTTGTTTTTTTTTCTGAAAAATATGCACGATTTTTCCAGAGTTTTGAAGATTTTGAAGAATTTATTGACTGGAAAAGAATTCAAGTGACTCGATGTGATTTCATGTGACTTCATGTGACTCCATGTGAATTCAAGTCACTTCAGATGAATCAGAAGATTTCAAGACAATTAAAGTGACTTCAGGAGAATTCAAGTGATTTCAAATGAATTCAAGTGACTTAAGTAAAGTCATGTGACTTCAAAAACTTTAGATAATTCAAGAGATTTCAGGAAATTTCAAGAGATTTTAAGGGAATTGAAGTGCCTTTAAGAGAATTTTTGTAAACTACAGTGACGTCATGTGATTTCAGATACTTCAGATATTTCAAGAGATTTCAGATATTCCAGGAGACGTCAGGAGATTTCAAGGGAATTCATGTGCCTTTAAGAGAATTCTTGTGAATTAGAGAAAATTCAAGTAACTTCAAGTGAGTTCAGAAATTTCTGAAAAATTCACTGACTTCAGGAGAATTCAAATGACTTAATGTGATTTCATATGATTTCATGTGACTCCATGTGAATTCAAATCACTTCAGATATTTCAGAAGAAAAAAGAGAATTCAAGTGACTTCAGGAGAATTCAAGTGATTTCAAATATATTCAAGTGACTTCGAGTCAATTCAAGTGACTTCAGATATTTCAGGAGATTTCAGATATTTCAGGAGACTTCAGGAAATTTCAAGGGAATTGATGTGACTTTAAGAGAATTCTTTTGAATTACATTAAATTCAAGTTACTTTAAGTAACTTCAAGAGTCTTCTGAATTTTTTTGAAGAATTCACTGAAATCAGGAGATTCAAGTGACTTTATGTGATTTCATGTGAATTCAAATAACTTCAGATATTTCGGAAGATTTGAAGAGAACTCAAGTGATTTCAAATGAATCAAGTGTCTTCAAGTGAATTCAAGTTTCTTAAGATATTTCATGCGATTTCAGATATTTCAGGAGACTTCAGGAGATTTCAAGGAAATTCAAGGGAATTTAAAAGAATTTTTGTAAATTACACAGCCCCACAAAAAAAGAGTTTTCTGAATCCCGAGCTAAACCACCATATCTATACGTTTTTGGTGTCGCTGAATCCGATCCCGGGGCCATTTTGACCCCACCAGGTCAGGATCAAGGTCAATTGAAGGTCAAAATAGAGAAAACCATTGGATCGGAGAAAACCTCTGCTCTCAGACGTTTTTGGAGTCGCTGAATCCGAATCCAAGGTCAGTTTGACCTCATCAGGTCAGGATAAGGTCAAGTGAAGGTCATAATGAGAAAAAACAATTGAATCGGCGTAAACCACAACTTCAAGACGTTTTCGGGGTCGCTAAATCTGAATCCGGGGCCATTTTTACTCCATCGTATCGGGATGAAGGTCATCGAAGGTCAAAATTGAGAAAACTATGGAATTGGAGAAAACCTCTACTTCCAGACGTTTTTGGGGTCGCTGAATCCAAATCCGAGGTTAGTTTGACCCCATGAGGTCAGGGTCAAGCTCATGTCAAGGTCAAAAAGAGAAAAAACCATTGAGTCGGAGTAAACCACTCTTCTAAGACGTTTCTGGGGACGCTTAATCCGAATCTGGGTTCATTTTCACCTCATCAGGTGAGGATCAGGGTCAAACGAATGTGCCCAAATAGAGTTTTGTTACAATTTCTGAATCCTTACATTGAATTTTGGGAATTATCCCTACATTCGCTGTTTCTTATGGTGTCTCATCTTTTTAACCTTAGAAGATCTTACAGCGGTTTCCTTTTACGCGTCACTCCATTTTCATCACTTTCTCTCTTCAATGACCAGCAGTAATCACCTATCATATTTACATCC
>JAUMHM010000049.1:1800531-1818537 GCA_032362435.1 Melikaiella ostensackeni
TTATTATAGTAACAATATCTTAAATTTTACGATTTTTGCCAACTTTGTGTATAAATAAAGTAAACAATAATTTTTTTCGAATCACAATTACAATTTTACTAATTTTTAGAGTTGGTTTGCCTTAAAATAAAAGACGAAGAACGCTGAGTATTTTCCAAATGAGCCATAGTATGAGCATTGTGATGGTAAACTTCACAATCTGATGAACCACGTATAGTCTGAAACATAATCACGATTACAGTAATTTTCAGTATATTTTTTAAAAGATTAAGTTACTTTGATTAAAATATTTAATAATAATTTTATGCTATAATATAGAAACCTGTCGTATCGGCGTAGAGCTCGCATTCGGCCTTCTGGGCTGAATTCGTCTTTCACAATATATTGCATAACTCCTTTCCAGAAAATTACAGATGCCTTTCCCCAATCCAACGATGTTATATCAAAAGGCAACAATTCTTTGTCAGTTTCGGAAAGTCTATTCCACATAGATCGAACCCTAGTAGTTTCAAATGACCAATCCCCTAGCGTAACGAATTGCAATGCTTGTTGTAACTTATGTCCTCTTTTGTAAATTTGCATAAGCCTTAACAGAAATTAATTAACTGAATGAGTTTTAAATATTTGCTTATTTTGGCTTGGTTTTCATGCTTTCCTTTGCATGACCGAAGTTTGGTGGGACTGACATTATGGATGGACACTCCTCCATATGACGATTGAGATGCTTAATTTGGACATGACTTTATATTTATGGAATAAATTGCTCGCATCAAGTTGTAGTTGGGTGTATACTTTGAACAATGAATAATATAAATAATAATGTAGCCTTGGATAGAATTGACATTTCTGTTGACATCAGTTAATGGTGACAAGAGGTATGTAAAAGATACCTTCTGGGACTCGTTAATTAATATATTAGGTACTTGCGATCCTGGTGAAAGAATAATTTTACTCGGAGATATGAATCGCTGGGTTGATGTGCAACGCGAAGGTACAGACAGAGTACTGGGTTTTCTGTGCATTTGTTGATCTGGAAAAGCTTTCGATAAGGTGAGTAGATCTGAACTTTGGGAAGTCCTGAAAGAGTATGGATTGAGTACGGCAGACATTGCTTGGAGGCTTATTATGAGAGCTGGGGTAATTGGAGGTTGTGGGAAGGAATTTGAGCTAAAAGGTTTAATGTTTGACGATCTCCTGTGGGAGGGGGGACTTTAGATATGTGAAAACACGAAAAAGGTATACATGGAGTAAAAATCTAATCTGAGCTATTAATATATGTAAATTTACTTTGCAAGATAAGAATTCCTTTTTATGTTACTTGGCAGCTACATACTTACGTAGGTTTTCTACCCATTAATCGCAGGACACTATCCCCCAGTATTGCTGGGATGAGGTGCACAAAAAAATCCGAAATAGCAAATAATATTGGATTCCTAACATAGGATCCATCAGGAAAATAAATCATCCCAGTGGGTGGGTTTAAAGGTCCAATTTCCCGAAGATGTCCTTGAAATTCGCCCCATTTCATTGGATTGTCTGTACCGGAAACGTAATTATACACCGGCAAGTCAGCGGTTAAACTGAAACAATTGCCGATTGATTATTTCTAGATTTCGAAAATTTATTAAGCTTAAACAAAGAAATTTACCTTAGTTTTTGCAATATTTTAACTGTGGGGTTTGAGAATAAGCAATTGTAAATTATCTTTTCCAAATGGAAATTTTTAATTGATATTCAAAGTACGCACAATTGAACAACTTAGAACTGCCAATTTTTCGCAAATGACAAATTCTAAATGACAAATTTAAAGTATTACAAATTTACAAAATTTAAATTGGAAGTATTCAAAACATTGAAATTAAACTACTGTCAATTAGTAAAATTTGAAAAGGGAAGCTAGTAGTTGAATTTTAACCCATAAAAAAGTGATTACCAAAGGGATACCATTTTTTTCTAGCATAAAATTACATTCGAAATTATTCATTATAGGAACTATGACTTTAAGACACTCCTTCGTCATTTTTAATTTTTTTGTTAAATTAAATATTGATAAATATGAAAGATTTTGAAATCGAACTAATTACTAATGATATTCTACAAGCGTAAGCAGCTAATACATTCCGTTCGCAGCATGAATTTGGTTCGCAGAGTTTGGAATTAAACAATTTTATATTGAAAACTTTAAGCAATTTAATAAATCCCAAATCAGAGTCTTCGACATTAAGCAGACTGTAAATGAGGAATACTTAAAATTGTACATTTTCAAAGACTTGTAAGCGGAGCTCAGGTAGACGGTCAACTTCGAACAAAGGTTACTGTCGTACTGAGGGTCGTACAACCTTGAAATTTGGGGGGAAAGGCGGGGACAAAGATCAATATCAGACCCTGCTTGCTGTTGCCGAGGCCCCAAGCAAGCGTTAAAAAAATCAGTCCGGTTATTTAATAGGCACACCTCGTATTACCTATTTTTCAAAGTGCCTGTCTCCCAAGCAGATGCAATAACAGCATTGCAGGTAAAATCAGCTGGTATAACGTCCATTCTGCCTTGCCTATCTGCACAAATCACGTGTATTGTACCGAGGCCAATTCCACTTAATGTTTGATTTATTCCCTGAAGTGTGTCAACCCAACCAGGCACAGGTTCTTTTAAGGCGGCTAAAGCTGTAAGATCAAATGTTCATTTTATAAATTTTCTTACAATAATAAAAACGATATAAAATTGAGGAGTTAAATTAAAGAACGACTTTCCAGCTACTCGTGTGGAAAAATGAAGTTGGCCCCCTTAAGGGGCCCTCATAAATTGCCCTCAAGTCATGAGGTAATATGCTAATTCATAAGAATCCAACATGGGCTTTTCTCATGGTTGCCCTTATGGTTGCCCTCGTGGGCCCCTCGCATTTGCCCCGACGGTAAATTTTGAATTTTAAGAAATACATTTACAAATTGCGTCTTCATCATTTTTAGGCATATTTCACTAAATATATATATGTATTGTTAATATGTATAAAGAATTTCAAAACAAAAATATTAGCGCTTCGAGCGGGACTTGAACTCATGACATCTTATCAGACTTGCGTTTTTCCTTTTGACCAACTTACCACATTGTTTATAACTTTTTTTTTCAGGCAGACACTCCGCATGCGCAACAAAATTTGTTGGAATTATCTTTATTTTTAATAACTGCACATTAGGTGAGATATTGTTACTATTTGTCATAAAAGACAATTTATTACAATAAAAAAATCGTTTGATTTTTGTAAACTGAGGCATGAGGGCCACAAGCAGGGCCCCCTGCGAAGGCCCTCGTTGAATATCTGAGATTTTAAAATTTAACTTAAAAAGAAATGTCATCAAATTTTAAACAAAAATGCATTATTGTAAATCTGAACTAATTAAATATCAAAATTCGTAGTGTTCAAAAAATATTAACCCTTTGAACTTAGAAATTTCAACCGATCATCCATGAGGGCAACAAAAAGGGCCCCATGCGGGGGCCTTCGTGGCTTTTCCCCTATAGATCCACGTGGACCCCTAACGGGGGCCAACATTCCATAGATGGCTTAACGAGGTTTTTTCCAAACGCGTAATACTGGCCCATAAGGATAAATTTTTTTCATTTACTTATAATTAAAGGTAAACACTAATAATTTTTTAATAAAGCATATGTAAAAATTACCTATTGAAAATCTGAATATGCAGAAAGGCAGGTCCTTTGCTTTTTCATTTAGCAATCCTTCCGCAATTGATTTTGTTAAGATATATGTATTTGGAATTTTTCCTAATAAACTGTAAATAATTTGTTATTAAACTACTTACATATTGTAAAATATCATTTTATCTGTATACCTATTCGTGAAACTGGTTTCTTCTTCTTTTGAAAAATTTCTTTGATCTATGATTTGAACAAGATCGTTAATTTGCTCATATGTCAAAGGCACTGGATAAATTTTCTCTTCTATATAATGATTTCCACATTGACTAGAGGCTGTAGATAAGTAAACAGCAGCCTGCAGTTTAGAATTTTTTTGAAAATGCTCTTTTGAAATAATTTATCAATATAAGTATTTTTCATTAATATTTCTTCACTCTTACCTTCAAGTTTTTGCATTTTCTGCATATTTTAATAATTTCCATTACGCTATTGATATTAATAGGTACAGCGATTCTGAGTGGATCATCAAATTTGATAGTAGCCGCTGCGTGAAATATGATAGAGACCTAAAATTGTTATGTTTAAAAAATGTAAGATCTGTGTTATTTTTTAATTTCGTGGATATTTTTTTGAGAAACCTCTTTTGTGAGTAGAAGATAGTCCGCAGGCGAGAGCCCCAAATAAGGATGTGCTACATCTCCACTTACTGGTACAATTTTTTTTTCAAAATCTGGATTAATCTTCTTTAAGGGTTCAAACATCTGTAAGATATACCATATTTTAATTTCAATTTAAAAAGTAGGAAAGTGTAAAAAAATAGTTTTCAATATTTTACAATCGATTTAGTCATCTCATTAAGCCTTTCTCGGATAGTCTTGCCCTTTTTCTGTCTCATTAATAGATATATGGTCCCTGTTTCTGGACAACCACGTATCAATTTTTCTACGAGGATTTTTCCAATAAATCCTGAACCGCCTAGAAATTACAAAAATTCTTCATTTAAATATTTTCTTAATATTCAAATTTTCAGTTTCTTTCAGAAGGCTCCTATGAGAGAGTTTTAATCATGAATTTATAACTATGAATTGAATGCACAACCTCGAAACATTTTTTCAAATTATATTTTACGCGAGAAGTTTCTTATTAGCAGTCCAATTTTCAATATGAATCTAAAATATTTCAAAGTTGCTTCTAAAAACAAAAAGAAATTTCTGATGATTTTCCGATTAGCAAACAATTTTCCAGGTCATTAAAATTAAAAAAATTAAACTTTCAAGTCTGATAAATTTCTCAATTTGAATATTGAATACTTAACTACAAAATCAAAGCATTCAAAGCACCAGAGCTTTTCTGAATTTAAAGTATTTAAAATTAAAATTTTTAGAATTTTAATTAATTAATTTATGAAACTTTTAATAATGTAAAAGTAAAAATTAGAAGACCTTTATTTCTCAACTACCATCTATTTTGGTGATTTATAACTCTATTAATACCAACTAAAATTTTTTTCCTCTGCAGGTTCTAAAGGGTTTTTCATAACCTTTTCATAAATCATAAGCATTTGTTGCTAAAATAAACATTTGACCTTCTAAAATGCGGACCAACAATAAATTACACATCTTTTTGTACTTCGGGTTTTTTTTTGGTCTGAAAAGAAAGCTAAGTTCACGTCTCTGGGCTTTTATTTCCTAACGTTAAAAATATAAACAATTCGAAAATCCACTATTAAACAAATATTTAAATACTAGGAGTTCTACATTTTTTAAAAAAAATGATCAATAATTAATAAATTTGAATTGAAAGAATTCGAAAAAAGGACAATATTTCGAATGGGATGAAAGTGGATTGAACTTGTATCATTTTTAGATAAAAGGGTTTACAATTATATACTTCCAAATTGAAAGTGTTTGGAATTTTCAATCAGAGGCTCTCAAAATTGAAAAATTTCAGACGAAAATTTTAGAAATTATAAAATTTCATTAAAAACGGGTTGAAATTGTATCATTTCTAATTAAAAGCTTTCAAAATTGAAAACTTTTGAATTTAAATAGATTTCAATTCGAAGCAATTAAAAGTTGACGATTTCAAATTAAAGACTAAATTGAATGTTTAAAAGTCTAAGCTTCTGAAATTTTAGAATTTTAAATTGTTATCAAATCAAAAAAATTATTATTCAACATTAAAATTGATTAGGAAAAATTCTTCAAGATCAAAAAATGAATTCACCGTCATTCTTACTGATCAAAATGGAGAAAATTTCAATTATAAACATTTAAAATTGAATTATTTTCTAAAAACGTTCAGAATGATGCAATTTTAAATGGGAAACATTAGAAATGAAAAAATGTATACTACGGGACGTTGAAAATTAAACGAATCCGGACCTTATTAAGAACTAAAAACATTTTTAATTATCAAGAATTTTGATATTAAAACTTTTTTATACTCAAACTCTTTAAAATTTGAATTATTTTAAGTGAATTCAAATCGTTCAAAAGTCAATAATTTTCAAATTCTTAACTGAAAATTCACAACCCTAAAATTGTAACCATTCAAAATTAAATAATTTCTTCAATTAATATGGTATCAATTTCTGATAGTTCAATTTTGATCTATTTTAATTTTAAACAACACAATTTTTAACTTTTCAATTTCAATTCGTTTAATTCTCAACACTTTATTTAGAATTATTATCCATTCATGAAATCTTCCCATCAAATATTCTTTAATTTTAAATGGTTCATTTTTTAAAATCTTCAACTGAAAATTGGACAGTTTCAAGAATTTACATTGAAAATTAAAAATAAAAAAAAAGAATACAAAACGAGATTTCTATGATTCTCATTTTTGACATTGCACAATTTTAAACCTTTTCATTCGAATTTGTTTTTATTTTTAAGTTTAGTTTGAAATGTTCAATAATTTGGAACATTTTCGAATCGAAAACTAGTTCAGTGCCTTGAAATATTAGGAGTTTAAGAAATTGTTGAAACGAGTTAAATAATTTTAAGAATGATTAATTCTCACTAGTGAAATATGTTTCAAAAACTTCTTACTTTCGTAATTTTTATATTTTCGCGGATGCCAATTTTTCTTACATATCTGAAGATGAAATTTTTAAATATTAGGAGTTATTAAATCTTCGAAATAATAAATAGTAAATAATATTTTCGAATTGAAAGTGTTTAAAATTAAAAAATAATATATTAAACGATTATGAGCTGAAAACGTTCCAAATCAAACAACTCTAGATCAGGTAAAACTTTGAAAAAAGGACATTATTTCGAATGGAACGGAATTGAACTTCTATGATTTCTAAATAATAGCATTTAAAATTCTGTAATCTGGAATTTGAAAAATTCAATTCAAATACTCTCAAAATTGAAAAATTTCAGACTAAAATTTTGAAAATTGGGAAATTTCATTAGGAGGGAGTTGAAATTGCATCATTTCTAATTCAGAGCATTCAAAATTGAAGAATTTTATTTTAAATTGAAAATCTGGAAATTGAATGATTTCAGATTAAAATTTCGAAAATAGGACAATTTAAAAACATTTAAAATTAAATAAATTCAGATTAAAATTTTGAAAATTGGATCATTTACAATTCAACGGAGTTGAAATTGTATTATTTCTAATTGAAAGCACACAAAATTCGATAATTTAAAACTGAAAACTTTCGAGTTTGAATAATTTTCAAGTCAAAGCGATTAAAATTTGGCAATTTGAAATTAGAAACTAAATTGAAGGTTTCAAAGTCAAAGCTTCTGAAATTCAAGAATTTTAGTTTTCATATATCAATGAATGAGAAATAAAAATATTCAAATTGATTGAAGAATCAAGAAACTTAACTTGTCTTCAATTGAATAACTTTCGCAATGCAAACAAAAATTAAATATGTTTACAAAATGAAGATTTTTTTAAAGCTTAAATGAATATGTTCCGGATTCTTGTATCTATTATTTTCATAAGCGATTGAAAATTAATAAAAAAAAATTTCTGTCGATAACTACTTGATATGTAATGTATAAAATTAAAAAGCAGTAAAATTGTTACTTATTCAGTTAGGAATTTTCTGCAAGAGTAAATTAATAACAATTTACTAAAACAGGTTTTAAAATATCATGAAATATTAAATACTATTAAATTTATAATTTCTTACTCAACACAATCTGAGAAATATATCAAAATTAATCACAAACCTAAACTAAGGATATGAATAATAAGGTTCATTATTAGTTATTTAAACTTTATAAGCGATTAATTAAACAATAACAGTTTAGATTTTTAAAATTATAAATTATTTTTTCTTTATATATTCAAAATTAAAATGCCTTTTGTCTGTTGAATACCGAAGTTTCGAATTCGATGCATGGGCCGATTAACTTGCAAAAAACCGATCCGAAATTGATATTTTTTTTGCAGGACTTTTTCAGGACAAAAGTACTGGAAAAGTTCAATCTCCATTTTTTTTAGGAGAATTTGTTCAGGATAAGAATATCAGAATAGTCGCACATAATTTTTTTAAAGGAGGACTTTTTTAGAACTGAAGTACCGAAAAAGTCCTACTTCATTTTTCCTTTGAGCAGGACTTTTTTAGGATTAAAGTACCGGAAAATTCCAGTTCAAATTTGTGCGAGTGATGATGGGACCTATGTCCCAAAAAAGTACTGGTGAAATAAGATTAAAGTACTCAATAGGACCAAAGTACCAAAAATTTTGAAATACATCCCGTTTCCCTAGGCCTTTTTTAGGACTAAAGTCCCGGTAAAGTCACACTTAACTTTTTATTGAAAATTTTTCATGTTCTAAATAATTTATGGGACAAAACTACTAAAAAAGTACCTTTTTTTAAAATTCTTACAAGTACAACAACTAGTACTTTTTTCGCATAAATTATTCAAGCCTTGTAAAATTCTCAAAAAAAAATTCAGTTGGACTTTTTCGGTATTTTAGTCCTAAAAAAATCCTCCTCAAAACAAAACAAAATTAAGTGGGATTTTTCCGAAAATTTAGTCCCAAAAAAGTCCCGCTCAAAGAAAAAATAAATAAAGTGAGACTTTTTCGGTACTTTAGTCTTAAAACATTCCTCCTCAAAACATAGCAAAATTTGAGTGGACTTTTCGGAACTTTATTCCTAAAAAAGTTCTGCTCAAGAGAAAGAAATTAAGTGAGACTTTTCCGGTACTTTAGTCCTAAAAAATTCCTCCTCAACACAAAACAAAACTTGAGTGGGACATTTCCGGAACTTTAGTCCTAAAAAAGTCCGGCTCAAAAAAAAGAAACAAAGTGTCATTTTCCCGGTACTTTTGACCTCAGAAAATTCTAATAAAACGGAACATATTTCGAAATTTTTTGGTACTTAAGTTGAATGTTTACGGTACTTTAGTCCTAAAAATGCTCTGCTCAAAAATTTTCAGTGGAAGTTTTTTCGGGACTTTGGTTCTAAAAAAGACCTGCTCAAAAAAAAGAAATTAAGTGTCACTTTTCCGGTACATTTGACCTAAAAAAGATCTGGTAAAACGGGACATATTTTGAAATTTTTTGATACTCTAGTCCTATTTTCACAATACTTTTGGACGTAAGTTCTATCAGCACTTGTACGAATTTCGACAAAAATTAAATCAACTTTTCTAGTACTTTTTTCCCATAAATGATTAAGGCCTTGAAAAATTAAAGAAAAATCAGTTGAACTTTTCCTGTACTTTAGTCCTAAAAATTTCCCGCTCAAATCAAAATGAAAAATTAATGGGACTTTTTCGGTACTTTTGTCCTGAAAAAGTCCTCTTTGAGACAAAAAACAAAAAATAAGTGTGATATTTCCGGTACTTTTGTCCTAAATAAGTCCTGCTTAAAAAAATTATGTAGGACTTTTCCGATACTTTTGTCCCAAACATATCCTCATCAGAAAAAAATTAAACTGAACTTTTCCGGTACTTTAGTCCTAAAAATGTTCTGCTCAAAAAAATTTAAGTGGAAGTTTTCCGGGACTTTGGTCCTAAAAAAGACCTGCTCAACAAAAAATGAAGTGGGATTTTTCCGATACTTTTGTCCTAAAAAACCTGCTTAGCAAAAAAAAATTGTGTGGGACTTTTCCGGTACTTTTGTCCTCAACAATAGATGTTACTGAAAGTCTGGTGTAGGGGTATTAAAGAATTTTATTCAATTCGCAAAAACTTAGATTGGATGCATTACAGAAGGAATTATTAATAGAATGCAAGTTTCATGGGTCTTTTTCAAAAAAGATATTTTATATTATCAAGAAAATATGTTTTGACTCCAACAAAAAAAGATAACAAAGAAACTTCTAATGAGAAGACCAATAAATTTAATAAATCTCCTTGAATTTGGTTAAAAAATCTGTCATGCACAGATACACATAACTTTATACTGTTTTCTATTTCAGAAAAGTAACAAAAAATAATAAAAAATGAAAATAAAAAAATCTTCATAAGAAAGTGGGGTTCACATTGATCTTAAAGATTTTTGATTTCGGTAAGAAAATGGAGAGATTGACCAAACAACATTTGATAATAAAAAATGTTTTATTTATACTTTTAGGTAATATTTGATTTCAATTGATATATGTGTCATTTATAACTGTAGTTATACTAGATTTCATTTTGATCTCTAAGAAACATTATTAAAACTGACGTATATTAATAAACTGTCACATCTATACGAAAGAAAAAGTCGCGTGCCAAAAGACACGTACAAAACGAGTGGAAACACAAGAACTTCAATGTGGACAAAGTGAATAAATGAAAGAATGAATGAAGTAGTAGATTATTATTGTTAATTAATCAATGCCACATACCTGTAATAAACACATTTTGTCCTGCGTAGAAATTTTGAATTTCTGACATGATGCTAGCAAACTATATAGCCGATCTTTGAAACTTCAGTTGTATCCTTCTTTATTCTCTACAAAAAAAAAATATATTTTTTCTGGATCCAATTAACGTTGTGCTCGATATTACTTATATACGAATGTGAAAATGGAACTGAGTTTAAATGATTGCCTGGCTTCTAATTGATAATTCATTTATGCAATTGTCTGTTGATTTTTCAGTACTGACGATAGCATCTCTAATGATTTACCCTTAAAAATGTAAATTTTTCGCACAATGGCACATGTGTATGAATATCTAAGTACTAATAATATCTAAGTAATGCCAAAATTTTTTCCGCATTTGAAAATTAGATATTCATACTTCGTATTGACGTACTTTTGGTAATGAAGTGACTTTGTAGAGTTTTATAGAAACAAGATTCGCGGTAGCGAATTGCCGCCAAGTACTGAAAAAAAGTAAAAAAAGATTCTGAATACCCATATGAGAAAAAAATCTGCCATGTAGGACGAAATGCGAAAAAGAAAAAAATCGCCACCATGATTATCTGTAACATGAATGATTTTGAACATAAAGTGGAATATCTCAGTTAATTTGTTTTTCGAAACTTTTTATACCGGCAATAGGGTCTTATAAATATGTGATATTACATGCAGTGAATTGAATTAGTATTAGTAAGTTTCGAAAAACGAATTTAATACTTGGGTCAATAAAAAACGACGTCTTTCAAAAAACTAGTAAAGATGTCACTGAACGATCTCAGTTAATTTATGAGATATCTTGTCCAAACTTAGTGGGTATATGAGACCCACCAAAGTTCAAAGATTGAAAATAATAATAATAATAATAATAAAATTATTAAATATCAATTTAGGACGAAATAAATTCGCAATTGCATCTGTTGAGAAAAAGAGAGTAAAAAGCGTGATGTTTGAAATGCAGACCAAAGTACAGCTTACACGCTTTCACCAAATGAACTCATTTCTTTTTTAGGAAGCTTTTATCAAATTTTAAAAGTAGTTATAATGAATTTGAAATAAATTGATTTTTATTAAAAATTTTTCATTTTTTCTTCATTTTCACTCATTTTTTAAACGATTTCTAATATGCAGACGCACCTGCACCCAAAACCAATCGATCGATTTTGATGAAACTTTGCATAAATATAGTAAATAAGGTGTACATATGCTGTTTTTCCAGGAGAAAGTGATCCATAAACATACTACAGAGCTTTCAATGATATTAATTGAAAATATGAGAAATCCGTTGAACCCAACATTTAAAAAAAGTGTTTGAGAGAAATTCGATTGTAGATTACAATTTTACTTCAATATTGTCAGAAAAACTTATGACCGTATGTGGATTTGTTACTATTGCGAAAAAATGAATTCTCACCAAAAACATTACGTGTGCAAAAATTCCGCCAAGTACATGACTATAATTATTTTATTTATCTATGTTAAAGGTAATCAAAGTTGTGAAATAAAAAAATAGAGCCAAGAACGAATAGTAGAAAATTTTCTATATGGAAGTGTTTTTTAAATCAAATGAATCAGTTCGATGAACTTAGTTTACTAAATAATTTTTTTGTTTGATAGAAAAAAGAAAATTAATAGTGTGGAGGAATAACAAAATTGGCGGACCTATGATTGTCTTCAAATAATAAACATAAGTGTTCCAACATAAGAATAATAACAATATTAATAAATTATTATATTACAGGCCCGCCAAATGTTTTTTCTATTCCTCTACACTAAAAATTTACTTTTTTATCGAACGAAAAAATTATTTAATAAAATAAATTCGTTGAACTAATTCCTTTTATTAAGAAAAACTTCTATCTATAAATTTTGCTATTATTCGTACTTGACTTTATTTTTTGACTTCACAACTTCAATTTCCTTCAGCATAAATAAATAAAATAATTATAGACATGTGCGAACTAAAAAAATTTTTAATGAAGTAATATTTATAATCTCACCAAAAACATCTACGATGCAAAATGTCCGCTAAGTAAAAAGTTATCAGTGGCATCAACATAGAAATTGATTGAAATTAAAATCATTGATATCAAAGTTTGCCAAGTATGTAATTATAAATGATATCTTATTATTAAAATTTATTAAATTGGCTGAGATATCCAGTACATGTCGATAACTATCGTTTTTTCGAAAAAATCGATTCGCGTTTTTTCTAAATTTAGTATTTTGAATACATAAATAAAATTTTAAAAATGAAATTCTACTAACGAATAAAGAAATATAAACATGTTTAATTTCTTTTTCAAGGAAGTATTTTTGACGAAAAAAAATTCTTCAAGTAATTAGGAAATTTTTTTCAAGGTAAATGGTGAATAATATACACGGCGAGCTTCAGTTAACTTTAATCTAAAAAAGATATTATTAGAACTTTTTTTGCAGCATATTATTCTGACATGATGTGCGCGTATTATGTACAAAAAAAATCGTGGAGGCGCTTCTTTCAAAACTTGAAATTTTAATTAAAAAAAAAATTGATACAACATTTTAATTAGTCAGGGGTTATTAGGCATGGAAAATAGAGTAAGAAAAGACTTATAGTCCGGTGGATAATGACAATTTTTTAAGTGAATTGTGCAAATTGTGTCACAAGCAATTTTATTTCTTTTTTAGGTATACGAACCCTAAAAAACGCTTTGAAGACGCGAGGCGTCCGTATGTTATTAAAAATAGAAAATTCATTTTTCTGGTCAAATTATGCAAGGCAGAAAAAAATTCTAGCATGCAAATGTGTTCACCTCAGAAAGATCTACAAATTTTCTGCAGATCATTTTTTGATAAAGCACAGTTTTTGATTTATTCGTGAAAAATGTCATCAAAAATAAAAATAATCATGGCAGCGCTTTTTTTAAAAATAATTTTTTTTTCTATTTTTATTTTTGGATTTTCAGTATGATACGCTTCTTTTTGTTTAGAAACTGAGTAAAAAAATTGTTTTGAAATTATGTTTCAAAATGAAAGCTATATCATGTACAGAGATTTGTGTATATTTGAAAAAGCCCTTTTATCAGAGAAAGTTGTCGAAACATTAATTCGCTCACTAGTTATAACAGGTTGTAATTAAATGATGCTTACATAATTATACAAATTTCAAAAAATAAAAGTTCTGACTATTGAAAATTTTTTTGCATTAGGATTTTTTTGATATGAAAAATATTTTTATGACATCATAAAGCAATATCTAATGGATATCATTTATCTTCAAGGACTCTTCGGTTAAAGTTGGTTAAGGCTCACAGTGCATGATTATAATATTTCAGTTTTTATTTCAAAAATATCAATTATAAATATGCTGATATGCACTTTTTTCTACAGAAAAATCAATTTAAATAACATTGGTATTTTTAATATTTTTATAATAAAAAAGTCCTTTATAAAATATATTAGAAATACTCAAACTCCATTTTTTGTATTCAATTTGAAAATTTCAGTTTTTATTCTATCGTTTCAAAACAATTTTATTTCACAGCACTGTCAATCTTATATTAATGGAAAAATAAAATTTGAATTAAGACTTTAAGTAACACAGAAAAAAATGAAATTCATTCTGAGTCTAAAAAATAGTTGTGAAAATATTCTGGCGTAAAACATTCTTGAACAAAAATTTTGAACGATACGAATAATTATTTTAAATCATTTTAAATAAAATGAAAATTATTTGAGCAAAAACCAGTTTTTTGAATGATGAAAATCTTTTTTGGATCAAAAAGCTTTTCTTTGACTGAGACCCAATGAATGTTTTTCATCAATTCAAAGAATATTTTTTCTCAGTGTACATTAAAAGTCTTAATTATTAGAACAAAAAGTAAATTATATAAAAGTATGTCTCTAAATATGTCTGTCACTTTTAATTCCTTCAAAATTGTAAAATTCTTCATTAAAAACTTCAATAGTCAATTTAAAGTTTGGAGCGTTCAAAAGTTAATAATTTTAAATTGAAATCGATTTTAATTGGTAATTCTTAATTAAAAGCCTTTAACATATATTAAATTAAAAATGTTATACTTTCAAAATGCAAGACATAAAATTGAACAATCGTTTTCTGTACTACAAGCAGTTACGAGCCACAGTGGCGGGGGGGCCGAACGTTGAATGTGGGGGGAGGGGAAGGTGGCCTATCGTTCCGTGTGACGGTGTGGCCGGAGAAGTGGGGAACTACTGGGAGCCGGATGGTGGCTTGCGGCCAGTGAGGTGGAGGCCTAGCGGGAGCCGGATATTAGCTTGCGGCCAGGGAAGTAGGGAACTAGTGGGAGACGATTTGCAAATATGCAAAATTGAACAATTCCGAAAAAAATTTAAATTCGCGCCTTAAAAATGAATTCATTTTAGAATAAGACATTCAAAATTGAATTATATTTGAACTTCATACAACAAAAATCTGTGAATTCCCTTGATATTTTCAAAATCATTCAAAATTTAATTGAGATCCATATAAATTTTTTTGGAATCTCTTGAAATCTGTTAAAATCTACAAAAATCGCTGGAAATCTTTTAACCTATTTTTAATTCCCTTTAAATCTTCGAAATCTTTCAACCTGTTAGAAATCTGTAGAAATCTTTTTAAATCCCTTGAAAATAAAATAAAGAAATTTATTCCCTAAAGATCTATAGAAATCCGTTGAAATCTCTTGAAATTTGTCGAATCTCCCAAAATATTTGAAATACTTGGAGGTCCTATAAAATCCCTTAAATTTTGTGATATTCTTTGAAATTCCTTGAAATCTTTGAAAATCTAGACAATTCTGAAATCTTTGAAAATAACTTAAAATCTCTAAAATTCTTTGAAATTTGTTTAATTCCTTCATATCTCTTGAAATTCTGAAAATTCGTGGGGATCACTTGAAATAAAATTTAATTTATTCCTTAAAATTCTCTAGAATAGAAATTATAGTTGAAATCTCTTAAAATCCCTTGAAATATTCTGAATCGCTAAAAATCTCTTAAAATTTCATTCTCTAGAATTTATTTCTCTAGAAATCCCTTCGAATCTTTGGAAATCCTACAAAATTTTTCGTATTCCCTTGAAATTTTCGAAATGTTTTGAAATTCTTTGGAATCTGTTGAAATACCTCAAAATTTTTTGAAATCCCGTAAAAGCTTTTAAAAATTCTCAAAATCCGTGAAAGTCCTTGGGAATACATTTAAATTTCATAAATTTCTTGAAATTCCATAGAATTTTTAAAAATAACTTTAAATCTTTAAAATCCTTTGAAATATTTGTAATCCCTTTTTATCTATTGAAACTTGTGGAATCATGTGAAATTGCTTGAAGTGACTTAAAATGCTCCGTTAAATAAGTACATGAATAATTCGTTTGTAGTTTCTCTATTTTTTTCACAATTTCTCTCAATATTTTAACATTTATGTCTATACTGATTTTCTCGTAATTTTTTTTTATGATGATTTTTCTAGAATTTCCAAAAAATTATAAGAAATTCATTATAGGAAAATCATTATAGGCCTATACTGAATTTCCTATAATATTTTTTCGTAAGGAAATCTTTCCGAATCTCTTAAAATCCTTTAAAATACCTATTTTGTAATAAATTCAAATCTCAAAAGCATTAAAATTTCTTGAAATTGCTTGAAATCCTTTATAATATTCGGAAATCCTTTGAAATTATATTAAATCTTTTGAAAACTTAGAAAATCCTTTTGAGTCCGTGGATATACTTTGAAATCTTTTGAAATCTCTTCAAATCCTTTGAAATCCCGTGAAATCATCGAAACCACTTTAAATGTCTTGAAATCCGTTAAAATCCCGTAAAATCTTTCGAAATCTTATGAAATTCCTTCCCAATCCCTTCAAATCTTCGAAATCCAATTAAAGTCTCCTGACACCTTCAAAATTCGTGAAAATACTCGGTTATCTTCTGAAATCCTTTAAGATCCCTTGAAATCTTTGCTAATCTCAGAAATCCGATTGAAATTCCCTGACATACTTTAAAATTCGTGAAAAAATTGAGATTCTCTCTGAAGTGGTATTAGGTAATTTCTTCAAACTCATGAAATCTTTTTAAGTCATTTGAAATCTGTGAAACCTCTCGTAATCCTTTGGAATCATTTTAAATACCTCAAAACTTTTTTAATCCCTTGAAATCTCATGAAATCCCTGAAAATCTAAATACCTTAAAATGATTTGAAATCTGTTGAAATCCTTTTAAATGACTGGAAATCTTTTAAATCTTTCAATATCTTGTTTAAAATGAAAATAATCGAAATTAATTGAATCTCTAAGTTTTAATTTTCTATGCCAGAATTCTGGATATACCTACAATATAAAACTGGTTTCGAAATTTTTATTCACTGAATCCAAAAATGTCATGTATATTGTGCTGCTCTGGGATCCGCATAAATGATAACACGTTATTTGCAAATTAACAAACTATATTCAGAACCAGTATAACAATAATACAACTTATTCACACAGAGGTACGAGCCGATATCACAACTCTCGATACGGACCGAACCTACCCCTGCGGCTCCTCCTTCTCTACTGTCTGGCCCACTAGTCACCTCTCGCCGTCTCGCCCCCCTCCATCACAGGTTCCCACATATTATATATATATACTGCTTTGACCTATCGTTCCATTTTCAAAAACCGAAACTTAAAATAGAATTTTAATCTCTTACAAGCGCTTCAGAAAAAGGCCCTCAGAATTTCAAGAGTAACTGAATTGTAAGCTTAGCGTCATCCTCAATTAATGCAATGTTTCAAACTATTTGTAAAATTTATAATTTATTCTGTTGAATAAAATTCAATGTTAATATTCACATTTTGTCAATATCTATAGTTAATATTAAATAGCAAAAAAGTAACTAAATTTGCTAGTCATAATTTCTGTTCTCAAATAATAACAATAATGAAATAATGAGTGCAGATAAATTTGGCCATAAAATTGAATAATACATCTTTTATGAAGAAATTTTTAGAATGTTGAATGATTAAATTAACAATCTTTTGCGTGCGCATTCAATATTTGCATTTTTCAAACCCACCACATGGTTTTCTCTATTTGAGATTCTTAAAGTTAGTTGAATTTTAATGTATTTACACTCAACTCTCGATATACTGCGCCTCGGCTTACTGCGTCCCTAGAATTCTGTCAGCTCGCTCTCGCTGACCAGTGACTCCGGGGGACAGGGGAAGACGCGCGGTGACCTTGACGCAATCACGCAGTACCGTAGCGACAAAGCGGGCAGCTCGCACTTTCGCGTACAGATTTCGAATTTATTTTTAAATACACGCAGGAAGTCCTCTTTTTATTAATTGGTCTTCAATACTAAAGAAGGTCCATCCTTTACGATAACAAGGATCTACATTTTTACAAAATACAGTTAATTAATATTCTGTATTCCTACTGGGAGTAGGAATACGGCACTGAGTGTTTACGATATAGAAATTCTTGGGAGGACTTCACGGCCATCGCAGGCCATATCTGAGACAGCCTCTGAATCGAAGTTC
>JAUMHM010000049.1:1818637-1830513 GCA_032362435.1 Melikaiella ostensackeni
CGTGCTACGCTCCAGTTGATTATGACAAGAGAGATATAAGAGATACCTTCTGAGACTCGCTAAATGATATACTAGGGACTTGCGATCCTGGTGAAAGAATAATTCTATTTGGAAATATGTATGGATGGGTTGGTGTGCAACGCGAAGGTTCCGACAGGGTACTGGGCAATTTCGTAGACCCAAAAGCGAACAGTAACGGGGATAAATTAATTAGCCTATGCTTAGAAAAAGGCTTGTTCATTACGAACATTCGGTTCAGACATAAAAAGAAGCACACGTATACTTAGTGCAGAGGCGAAAGTCATAGTGTGATTGACTTTGTTGTAGCGGATGAGAGACTGAGAGGGCTTGTAAGGGATACGAGCGTACTTGAGGATATTAAATAGTGAAGATTTTAGCGATGAGAAAGGCACCAGATTAGAAAATGATTTTAGGGATAAAACCAGCAGAGCCAAGATACTAGTCAAAGATAGCAAGGATGAAATCAAAACGAAAGTAGATGAAAAAATGCAAAACGACTATGAAGCAAATAAGAAATTATTCTGGAAATGGGTTAAGAAAATAAGGAAAGGAAATTGTAGTACTGAAGTAGTCATAATCAAGAATGCTGATGGTGAACTGGTATGGGATTCAGACAAAGTGAAAGACTGTATGAGAGATTTTTTCGAGAGATTGTATGGAGGTCAAGCTATGGAGCATAACAACCTTCCCATTGAAGAGAATGCGTTGGACAATCTCATTGTAGGTAGCGGAAGAAGAATCATTATCGACGACACTATATCCGTGATTAAGAAACTAAAGGATGGTGAGGCTGCTGGTATAGATGGCATCATTGCTGAAATGCTTAAGAGCGGTGGCGAATATTTGTTTGTGTAGCTGAACGAATTTATGAATATGTGTGCTTGCATGCTGAAGTTCCAAATGATTAGAAAAAGGCGTTTATCGTCCCAATCTACAAGGGAAAGGGTGATAAGGACGACTGTGCTAATTATAAAGCGATTAGCCTACTCAGTACCGTAGGCAAAATATTTTCCAAAATACTGATTAAGAAGGTCATGGAAATAACTAAAGAGAGGATCTGGGAAGTTCAATGTGGTTTTATGTCAGGGAGACCATGTGCGGATCTGATATTCAGCTTGAGACAGATCTAGAAAAGAGTTTGAGAGTAAACAAAAGAGTTGTCTGTGCATTCGTTGATCTGGGAAAGCTTTCGATAAGGTGAATAGATCTAATCTTTGGAAAATCCGAAAGAGTATGGAGTGAATGGTTGGCTTCTAAGAGCAATAAAAGCAATATACAATGGTAGTCGAGCAAGTGTAAGAGTGAATGGACAACCGAACGATCGGTTTGATATTAAGCAGGCCGTTAGGCAAGACTGTGTTATGTCCTTCTGGATGTTGAATATATGCATGGACAAATGTCTAAGAATGGCTCTATTGGATGAAAAAGGTGTTGATCTCGGGACAGTGAAAGTACGAGGTCTGGCGTTTGCAGATGATGAGATTGTTACAGCAGAATCAGCCGACGATTTGCAGAGAATGATGAGCAGAATGGATACCAGCATGAAGAGTAAAGATCTTAAGATTAACGCAAATAAAACAAAAATTATCGTTTTTGAAAGAAGGGGTGCGAAAACAGTATGCAACATTGCCTTAAACCAAGAGAGGATAGAACAAGTTGATGGATTCGTGTACCTTGGAAGCTTATTTACTGCTGACGGAAAGATCGATAGAGATATCCAGACGTATAAACGAGGGTAGAAACATTATCAGCAGTGGACAAGCTATTACTAGAAGTGAAAATGTAACGAATAAAGCTATAATTGCAATATATAACTCTGTGCTTGCAACCACGATGTTGTATGGTAGCGAGACCTGGACGTATCAAGAAAATGATAGAAGCGAAGTAAACGCGGTTGGCATGCATTTCCTGCGGAATATGTGCGGTAAAACGCTAATGGACAAAGACAGTAATGAGTGGGTTTTCAAAGAATGTGGTGTAGAAGAAACATTGTTTGACGAGTGTGAATGGAATTTTCTGAGATAGTTTGGTAATGTTGAGAGAATCAGTGAAGAACGTTCAACGAATGAAGAATATCTAGGCGAAGTGAGTGGTAGCGTACCCAGAGGTAGACCAAAGAAAGGAATGTTGGAATGTGTGAATGAGACCCTGAAGAGAAGGGATATTCGAAGTCGTACGAACACAAGAACGTGCATGAAACGATGCATGGATGAAACGGAAACAAAAGAGGTATGTCACGATAGGAATGTATGGAGAGCAATTGTTCATAAGATGAGTGATGCCTGAAGTGGAAGAATTTGGATACTAATGGGTCCACGTGAAGAGATTTTCTTAGTGGATTGTTATAATTATTCCCGTTGTAATAATAGCTTTGCGAAGTTCTTCGCCTGGTTTGATTGCTAGAGAGATTGATCAAGCGACTAGTTTCGGAGTGACATTGTGAGATTGATCTAGAACCTATTCCTTCTCCTCCTAAACATCCCGTACCCAAATTTACGATACAAATTCTTTAATCTCCAGTAGTAAAACGAGACCAGAACCGAACGAGTTACGCTTACCCCGAAAGGGATTTGGCTTAATGGTATAATAATAATAATAAGCCCAGCTCAGACAATTTGTTGTAAGGTTATGTTCCATATTTTCTAGTTATATTTATGAACTGATACTATTATGAGTTCAGCAGCTTGAACTCTATAATAAAGCCATGTTTCACCATCATATACTCAAAAATACGATTTTTTCAAGGTTATGTCAAAAACCAATTGTGAAAGGTGCTATTTCGACCTCAGATTCAGATTCAGCGACTCAAAATACATAGAAATACATGTGTCGCGTCAAAAGTACCAGACTTTTTTTGCGTGGCTGTGTTATGGAGGAAGGTGCAAATAAAATTATGAGATTAAAGGAACTTACCTGTAGGTGAAGTTCTATCCTAATTGTATGAGGCGCCTCTTCCGAAATGATCACTCCCTCCCTTAAAATTTCCAATTCAAGAAAAATTGTCAAACCCCAAAAAATATAACGGCGAAGCTTCAAAATAATGACCTAACATACGGACGACAGAAACGGCAGGGATAATTATGTTTTTTCATTGCATGCTTTGAAAAACGTGGCGACATCGGTAATAAGTGGAGGTACTACAGGTTGATCATTTCGAAAGAGGCGCCTCATACAATTAGGATAAAATTTCCCTCACAGCTGAGTTCGTATAATACCTCATAAGTTTTGTGAAATAATCAAGCAATAAAAACTTGAAGAATGATTCAATCTTATCTCATCAGGAATCATAGACAGCAACACTATAATGTAGATTAAGCAAATATGTGTCATCCCACAAAGAAGGGTACCACTTCGTCAATCGTAGTTTAGGAGATATTCGCGTTGTTGCGGACAAAGGTCTAAAGTATCGATTTTGAGGTTCCGATGGGAAATCATACTTCAATCTATGCTATATCTCATGAAACTTCACTTATGTCCCGCAAGTCACTGAAAGTGGGCAAATTTTGTGTTCGAATAACAAATATAACACGTATACACTTATGGCACTCGCCAACTTTTGATGCGTTTTTCTCGCAAAGCGGGTTATCGGAGTTCCAACTTCAAAAGTGTCCCGGCAACTCGTTTTTCAACCTAGACTCTAGAGGTTTCGTCTTGGGCTTAAAATGTCGGCAATTTGTCCGGGTAATATGCCTTTGATTATAACTCCATACCGACAAAGTGTTACCTTCCCTTGTGAAATGACACATAATCAAATCTTAATATGTACTCGTATATGTAAGTCTTCTTTACAAAATAATATATTTTTTTTTTTTACTTCTTGGCAGCTTTATACTTACATAGGCTTTCTTCCCATTAGTCTCAGAAAACAATCCCCCAATAATGCTGGGATGAAGTGCAGAAAAAAATCGAAGATAGCAAATAATATTGGATTGGTAAAGAGCACTGCTGCAGGAAAATAAACCATCCCAGTGGCGACGGTTAGAGGGCCAGTTTCCCGAAAATGTCTTGCAAAATCGTCCCACTTGAGTGGATTGTCTGTACCGGAAACGTAATTATACACCGGCAAATCATCGGTTAAGCTTGAACAAATACAAATTAATCCCTTATTATCTCTTATATGTAATATTATATATTATATGTATATCTATTATATTATGACGATTTTTAATTAGAATCTAGAATTGTTTATGATAATTTATGTATCCTCAATAATATTACCTATTTTTCAAACTGCTTGTTTCCCAAGCAGATGCGATCACAGCATTGCAGGTGAAATCAGATGGTATAATATCCATTCTACCTTGCTTGTTTACATTAATCACGTGTGTTGTACCGAGACCAACTCCAATCATTGCTTGATTTATTCCCTGAATGGTATCAACCCAACCAGGCACCGGTTCTTTTAACGTGGCTAAAGCTGTAAGATCAAATGTCATTTTATATCCTTTCTTACAATGATGAAAACTATATAGAATTGAGGAGTTGAATTAAAAAACGACTTTTCAGCTAATACTGTACCCTGGTGATAAAATTTTGTCATTTACATATAATTCAAGGAAAACAGACTGATACCTGTTGATGAAACAAATGTATGAATTACCTATTGAGAATCTGAATATGCAAAAAGGCAGGTCCTTTGCTTTCTCATTTAGTAGTCCTTCCGCAATTGATTTTGTTAAGATATATGTATTAGGAATTTTACCTAATAAACTGTACAAAATTTGTTATCGAAATATCTCCATATTGTAAAATATAATTTTATCTATATACCTATTCGTGAAATTGGCCTCTTCTTCCTTTGAGAAATTTCTTCGTTCTATAATTTCAACGAGATCGTTAATTTGCTCATATGTCAAAGGCATTGGATAAATTTTTTCCTCCACATAATGATTTCCGCATTGACTATATGCTGAAGATAAGTAAACAGCAGCCTGCAGTTCAAAACTTTTTTGAATATGCCATTTTCAAATAATTTTTATAAATTTTTCTTCGCTCTCACCTTCAATTTTTTGCATTTTTTGCATATTTTTATAATTTCCATTACGCTATTGACATTAATAGGGACAGAGATTCTAAGTGGATCATCAAATTTGACAGTAGCCGCTGCGTGAAATACAATAGAGACCTGCAATTTTACTTTTTTTGGAAAACTGTTTAGGATTCGAGTTATTTTGGAGTCTTGTGGACATTTTTTTGAAGGAATACCTCTTCTATAAGTAGAACATAGTCCGCAGGTGAGAGCGCCAAACCAGGATGTCGTACATCTCCACTTATTGGTACAATTTTTTTTGAAAAATCAGGATTAATCTTCCTTAATGGTTCAAACATCTGTAAAATATACCATACCCTATTTTCAATTCAAAAAAATAGGAACATGTAAAGAAAATAGATTTGAATATTTTACAGCTGATTCAGTTATCTCATTAAGTCGTTCTTGGATAGTCTTTCCCTTTTTCTGCCTCATCAATAGATATATGGTCCCTATTTCTGGACATCCGCGTAATAACTTTTCCACGAGTATTTTTCCAATATATCCTGAACCGCCTAGAAATTACAAGAAAAAATTATTTTTATATTTTGAGCTTCTTCCATAAAGTTTCATCCAATATTGAGAACTTTAAATTGAACGGACAGCCTCAAAACTTTTTTGACTTATATTTCACAATTTGTTCCACAAAATAAAATTTACTTGAATATTAAAATTATGATAGAATGCTCCATACCTGTAATAAACACATTTTGCCCTGCGTAAAAATTTCGAATTTCTGACATGATGCTAGCTACCTATATAGCCAATCTTCTAAACTTGATTTGCAGCGTACTTTATTATCGACTTAAAAAAAACTTGATTTGATTTGATTCGCGTTATGCTTAATAATACTCATCTACGAAGGTGAACATCCAACTGAGTTTAAATAGCTTGGTCTAGTCTGCCTATTTGACATTTCAATTATGCGTATTTCTAACATAATGGTAAACTTTACGAGTGCATGAATATGCAAGTACTTTCTGCGAGAAAATTACATTGCAGAAATAGCTTGAGGTCTTTCTGTGATGCCAAAATTCTTTCTCATTGGAAAAATGCATGTTTGTGACATTTCACAAGAAAAGGGCCCACTTTGTCGATCACATTTTACGAGATTTTCCCGATTTTGTGAACAAAGGTCAAAAGTATCGATTTTGGAGTTTCTACGAAAATTCATACTTCAATCCATGCTCTATCTCGTAATATTCTACTTATGTCACGGAAGTATCCAGAAGTTGTTAAGTTTTATGTTTGAAGGAAAAATATAATACGTACGCTTATGGCACTCGACAACTTCAGATGCGTTTTTCTCTAAAAGCGGGTTTTCGAAGTTCGAAATTTATCTGGCTATATGCTCGTATAGGTGACTCCATGCCGACAAAGTATGCAAAAGAGAACAACATATCCCTTAGAATCCATATAATTATGTTGATTGAAACCAGTTCATAAATGAATCAACTGATGCATCTCTTCAGAAGCAATACAATAAAGCTAAGGAAGAAACATAAAATTTCATCCTAGTCTCTATGTGAAGTATAAACAGTAAGTCAATGTGCATATTGCAATTTGATTTCCTTCATTCCTGAGGGAGACCAGAGAGTCCAGTGTCCCTAAAATTGCTTTTCCAGTTCGCATAATATCTGGAAACTCAATTCACGGCGCGTAAGTTGTCCTTCTTACCGAGCTTAATTTAAAGTGCCTGTATTGAATTTGGCAATTGCCACAATTTCAACCGTTTCCCTAATTCAAACATTATTCTCGCTATTGTTACCGGAAATTCTAGATGAATTTAAGTCCATGATTCTCTGTTTAAATCCATAAATAAGTTCTTCAACAACACTTGACTTTTAGTTTAATCTCTCCTTTTTACAAGCTAATCTAACATAAATGGTTCTAAAATCTTTTTTCAATCAACGTATCTCTCGCATATATCTTGCTTCTATGGAACATTGATCTTCATTTTTGTGCATGACGAGATGACACCCAGAATTTTTACCTGAAACACTTTTTACCCTTTGTCTCTTCTGCGGACATTTATGGAAAAAAATTGTGTACCAATACGGACGATACAATATCTTTTTGTTTGAACAATGTACTTGTTTAAATAAAACCAAATTCATTCATTCAAGAATTAAAGTGCGTTTCTGTGAGACAAGAAAAATACATTGTAAGCAAATTTACGTAAATTCATGTGAGACTCTGAAACGGTTGCATGCATGCATGCATTAATACATCCTGACCTCTATAAGCAAGTCAAAATGTCAACGTAATTGTACATCGTGATTTTAACTTTGCAGCAATCAAATTTATATGTCTTCAAATTTGGGTACAGTTATCTCCTTTAAAGCAGTTTGATTTACACATTTTCAAGACTGCATATCCTTCAAATTTTGATGCTTTAAAATCTATCTATACCTATATCTATATATATCTATATCAAGTCACATTCGGCATGTCTCCCCTGCGGCATGTCACCCTTGCGGCAGTTCTTCCTTCCTGCATGACTTAAAAATTTTCTTGACTTCATAAGAATTATTTTATGAATAAATGTTTACAAAGCAGTTTGCGAATAGGAGGTTTTTGTGTACGAAAATTATTCTTATGCTTTGCATTTTGAGATTGTTCTTTGCATTGTTTCATATCCATAATAATCTTTATGAATTCTAATGGAACTTGTGTTGTTTTAAGATTATTAGCGAAGATAAGATCCCAAGAAATCTAATCATCAAATTTCTTATTCCTAAGACGATTCTATTTTCATAAAGAAAACTGAGTTGGTAAAATACGAATTGCTGAAAATTATTAAATTATTAAATATAAATGTCAGAACAACAGTTCGTTCATATGGAAATGTGATATATAATAATGTAGATTTCGAAGCGAAAAAACGCATCAATACCACGACTTATTAATTTTATTGTGAAAAGAAAATCTGAGACTCAAGATGGTTACAGCCCAATATATGTTGTAGGCATTTTTTTTCTTGAGTTAAATTTTTGTGCGAACCCTTTCACATGGGGTTGGCCATTAGTAGGTTGCTATTTATTCAGGCTTAGAGAGTACAGTTGTTTTTAAAATTTGAAATATATTAATTGGCAAAATTTTCCAATTATTCAAAGTATTTTTTAATTTGAAATCAAATTTGTTATATAAGCTTTAAAAAGTAGTTATTGCTTAATATTTATAAATATGTAATTATAAAATTTATCACTTTTATGCAGTATGCACACTTAGGTCCCAAAAACCACTCTCTAAACGAAGATAAAGTATTTTGCGCTATATTTGTCACAAATTCTACTTTTGTGTAGTTTGATTCTCACAGATCATTTTCAATGCTCAATTTTTCATGTATTTTTTAAAATAATTGAATGTTTAAACAATTTTTATTTGTTCAAAAAATTCACAGTTTAAATTTCATCACAAATCATCGGTACGCTGACAACAATATTTAAACTCTTGGTTGAAAATTCATCCTCTTTAACGGAAAATGCAACTGTATGATTGTAAATTAATCTGTTTTGGTCGAAGATTGAACTATTTTGTCAAAAATTCGTCTTTTCTGGTTAAATTTTACTTTTTTGAATCGTGAATTCAGATATTTGTGGTTGAAATATTAATTATTTTCTTTTTTGGTGAGAATTCATCTTTTTTGTTAAAAAATCTACTACTTGGTTTGAGGCTAAAATACTTTGTAGACAATTCACTTTTTTTTTAGAAGATTAATAATTTTAGTTGAAAATTCAACTATTTGGTTGTCAATTAAGTTTTTTGTTGAAAATTCATAGTTTCGTTAAAAATGCAACTATTATGGTTGGACATTCGAGTATTTGGTTGAAAATTAAAATATTCATTTGAAAATTCAACTATTCGGTGAAAAACTAACTTTCTCGTTGAAAAATCGTATTTCTGGGTTGAAAATTCAACTCTTTTGTGGATAGTTCGTCAATTTGGCTTCGAGATTCAACAATTCTGTTGAAAATTCATGTATTTCGTTAGAAATTCATTTTTTGAAGATTCACCCCTTTGGTTGAAAATTTAACTACTCCATTTTTGGTTGGAAATTTATCCTTCATAAGTTGAAAATTTAACTATTTGGTAGAAAATTTATAAACTTTTTTCAAAATTCGTCTTTTGAAACGGAGAATTAATGTTTTTATTGAAGTTCAATATTTTTTGCTGAGGATTCGAATATTTTCTTAAAAATTTATCTTTTTTGCTTGAACTCAACTGGTAGAAAATTCGCTTATTTTTTTGAAATTAATTTTTTAAGCTGAAAATTTAACGATTCCATTTTTGGTTCATAGGCTTATCTTCTTCAATTGAAAATTTGTCTTTCTTGATTGAAAAATAACTTTGTTGTTGAAAATTCATCTTTTCAGGTATGAAAGTCAACAGTTTTCTCAAACTTTCGACTTTTTAGCTTGAAAAATGAACTCTTTTATTAAGAACTCGTCTCTTTGGGTAGAAAATTAGTATTCTTCATTGAAAATTCATACATTCGCTTGAGGATTGGAATATTCTGTTGAAAATCCGTCCTTATCCGTTGAATTCAAATGGTTGAAATTTCATCTTTGTAGGTCAAAAATTCAGCTATTTTGTTGAAAGTTTAATTCCTTTGATGAAAATTCAACTATTTTCTCAAAATCATCTTTTTTGGCCGAAAATTCAACTATTTAGTTAAAAATTTGTCTGACTTGATAGAAAGTTAACTTTGTTTTTGCAAATTCATTTTTTCAGATTCAAGAGTCAACTGTTTTCTGAAACTTTCGACTTTTTGGCTTGAAAATTAAACCTTTTTATTGAAAATTCGTGTTTTTGGGTAGAAAATTAGTCATCTTTGTTGAAAATTCATCTGCTTGGTTGAGAATTGAACTATTTTGTTAAAATTTGTACTTTTCCGTTGAATTCAAGTGGTTGAAAATTTATTTTTGTAGGTAAGAAATTTAACTATTTTGTTAAGCTCATCTTTTTGGTCGAAAATTCAACTATTTAGTTGAAAATATGTCTTTTTTGATTGGAAATTAACCTGGCTGTTAAAAATTCATCTATTCAGGTTTAAAAGTTAACTGTTTTTAAAAACATTCCACTTTTTAGCCTGAAAACTGAACTCTATTATTGAAATTCGTCTTTCTGAGTAGAAAATTGGTATTCTTTTTCGAAAATTCATATATGTGCTTCAGGATTAAACTATTTTATAGAAAACTCGTTCTTTTCCGTTGAAATCAAATGGTTGAAAATTCATCTTCGTAGGTTAAAAATTCAGCTATTTTATTAAAAGTTTAACTGATTTGCTGAAAATTCAACTATTTTACTAGAATCATCTTTTTTGTTTGAAAATTCAATTATTTAGTTGAAAGTTTGTCTTTCTTGATAGAAAATGACCTTTGTTGTTGAAAATTTATCCTTGTACATATGGAAGTCTACTGTTTTCTGAATCTTCCGAATTTTAGCTTAAGAAATAAACTCTTTTATTGAAAATTCATGTTTTTGAGTATAAAATTAGTCTTCTTTGTTCAAAATTTATCTGCTTGTTTGATAATTGAACTATTTTGTAAAAATTCATCCTTTTCAGTTGACTTCAAATGGTTTGAAATTCATCTTTCTTGGTCGAAAATTCAACTATTTAGTTGAAAATTTGTCTTTCGTGATTGAAAATTGATTTTTTGTTAAAAATTCATCTTTTCGGGTTTAAAATTCAAATGTTATCTGAAGCATTCGACTTCTTAGCATGAAAACTAAACTCTTCGATTGAATATTCGTCTCTTGGGGCAGAAAATTAGTATTCGTTGTTGAAAATTCATATACTTGGTTGAGGATTGAAATATTTGATGGAAAATTTGTCCTTTCCCGTTGAATTCAAATGATTGAAGAGTCATCTTTGTAGGTAAAAAATTCAGCTGTTTCGTTGAAAGTTCAATTCTTTCGCTGAAAATTCAACTATTTTGTTAAAATCATCTTTCTTGGTAGAAAATTAAGTTTGTTGTTGAAAATTCATCTGTGCAGATTTGGAAGTCTACTGTTTTCTGAAATTTTCGATTTTACTTTGAATAATAAACTTTTTTATTGAAAATTTGTCTTTTTGGGTATAAAATTAGTCTTCTTAAATGAAAATTTATCTGCTTGGTTGAGATTTGAACTATTTCGTTCAAATTCATCATTTTCCGTTGAATTCAAATGGTTGAAGATTCATCTATTTAGTTGAATATTTGTTTTTCGTGATTGAAAATTAACTTTCTTGTTAAAAATTCATCTTTTCGGGTTCAAAAGTCAACTGTTTTCTAAAACATTCGACTATTAGCTTGAAAACTAAACTCTTATATTGAAAATTTGTCTTTTTGAATGAAAACTTAGTATTCTTTGTTGAAAAAATATATATTTGATTCAGGATTCAACCATCTTATGGAAAATCCGTTCTTATCCGTTGAACTCAAATGTTTGAAAATTCATCTTCGTGAGTTAAAAATTCAGCTATTTTGTTGAAAGTTTATTTCTTTTGTTGGAAATTCAAATATTTTGTTAAAATCATCTCTCTTGGTCGAAAATTCAACAATTCTGTTGAAACTTCGTCCTCTCGTATTGAAAATTCATCTTGTATGGTATAGAAAAGTCACCTTTTTTGGTTGAAAATTCGTCTTTCCAGGTTGAAAATTTATCTCTTCCCGTAGAAAATAAATCCTTCTTGGTTAAAAATTCAACTATTTATTTGAAAATGCAATATATTTTGACTTGGAATCTTAAAAATTTTAAACGTTTCAGAAACTAAACTCATTAGAAACGCGAAAAAACGAAAAACAAACATGAAATCCTTGTTTAACCAACGGCTACGCAA
>JAUMHM010000049.1:1857300-1869892 GCA_032362435.1 Melikaiella ostensackeni
ATTTTTTTTACATCAATTATACTTGAATGACGTACATAAACGTACTTTATTGTCGTCTCTTGCATTCCTCAAAGTTTAAGGCCGATATTTTGCTTAAAAGTAAAGTTCTATAGCTCAAAAAATTTCTCGATTAGCTCCCAGTTTTAATTTCTTCGGAAATAGTTGTTTGCAAAATTTCAACTCAAATGGTTCAAAACTCGATGGTTCAAAAAAAAATTTGGTACACCAAAAAAAAGAGGTAAGTAATGTAGGAATTTGACTGTGTCACATGCCCTTAACCCCTGAAATTCAGAAATTTTAACGCCATTCCAGCCTGGCTAGGGTCTAAATTTATTTTTAAAAAATTATCTGCGAAAAAAGGATCCGCTTTCACTTCGCTGAGAATTCTGAAGCCCAACAATTCCCATTACACAAGGACATTTATTAGACGTAACAATGTCGAAATAACAACCAATTTTCAGATCAACAACGGCTCAATTACAGCCCGTTATGAAAAATTTTGAAAAAAAAGTAAAGTATCATTCTCCTTCTTTAACTCTATCACTTAAGAAGAATTTGGTCACAGAAAACCCGGTTTATCTTTCACTTTAACCGCTCGTCATTTGGTGTGCGCCAGAAACTTCAAATGCGTTGCTTAGACAACAACTCTGATTGAACGAAAAACCCATAAGACTTCTCATTGTGCTTCCTTATACTGACATATATTTCGTTGCTTTTTCGCAATAATTTCTGAAGATACAGTTCGAACGTGTAGCTTTCTGTTAGAGATTAAACAGAGCCTAAAATTATTTTCGTGGTCGCAGTGATATTGCGTCATGTGCGACCCTGGTCTTTTTCTCGCCTCACCTAGCTTGATGAATCGAGTATCTCGGAGAGGCAAGGGAAGAGTTGAGTGCACAGTTCACAATTCACAGTTCACAGTCATATTTTTTGATAGCTCCAATTTAAAAATGTATATTTCAGTTTATCTCATTGAACTGTCCGTAAATATTGCTAGGGCGGGTGAAAATGCTTAGGAGGTCATTAGCATTGAATTTCAAAATTCATATTTATTATATATCAAGAAAATTTAATCGAAATGTGAATTTTAATAAATTTTTAGAAGTTTTGTTTGTTTCTTGGAAGTTTTGATTAATTCATTCGTTCTTGAAGTATAACTTTCATTATATTTCAATCTGCACAGTTGAGATTAGCAGCTTCATCTCCATCCACTCTTTCCATTGTGTAATTATTAGATTACAACTCTTAATGCTTCTATGCGACTTCCGATTTTTTACTTTTTCACTTCTCTTTCCTCCTAATCCTCGCCATTTTCTCAAATTCACTCTTTTATTCTTTCTTACTCATTCCTCTGCATCTTCAGATTCTTTCAATCATTCTTCACCCAATCACTTCTCCCCTATAATTTTTACATTATACTCCTGCCAGATTCTTTTCTCCTTAATTTGTCTCCCACAGCCTTTGACATACATGCTTCCATGTTTCCTGTTTCCATTCACAGATACTGCCTTCTTTGTTTCCCTGCTTTTCCCAAAACATTCCTGCCCCTCACCTCGCTTCGCAATCTAAATCTTTCTATTCCTGTCCATTTCTCCTCTTTTCATCTCGTTTTGAAATACTTTGGTATTCCTTCATTTTTCATCATTTTGTACCATTTATTGTAATAACTATACAATATTACAAGATATATCGCGATTCCTCAATTATCCATATTCTTCTATTATTTGCCTTTCCCTGTCTTTTCGCTCCAATTCTTTATAATTTACTTCTGACCTACCATCCTCTCTATTTTTAAAGAACTCCTTTCCTGATCACCACGTTCACTCTATTCCCTCATTCTTCTTCCTTATGTCTCTTTACAAACCTTTTTTTGCTAACCCCCCCCCCCCCACCTTTCTCTACTTTAACTTTTGATCAAACTCCATGCCCTCTCTGCCTTCCATCTCTTACTATATATCCCAGCACTCACCAGTCTATCACTAACTTCCATCTTATATACCTATCTTGGAACCTCTCAATCTACTCCATTTCCTTCCATCACAATATCTCTGCTCCATTACCTAATACCGGCGATATATGCGTATCAATTGACCACATTCTTCTTTTAATCTCTTTAAAACCTTGATTTTTTGATTCCCCACATGTGCTTCATTATCCCTGCCGCTATATTAATCTTTCTTCTAATATTGACTCTATAATCTCTATTCCGTTGTGAGGGATATCTCAAAAATTTAATTTCTTTGCTTCAACATATGCATGAAAACCGCGTGATTTCGAGTACTTCTCAGATTTCAAGCTATTTTTGAACGGGGAAAAACACCTGAAAGAGAATAAACTCATGACAGAGGGAAAACAGCTTGTAAGTGCTGCCCCTGACAGAGAATCTTGCAGTCGATACGACGTCGCCATGGTGACCCTCGACGCATAATATACTATGCCTCCTTTACTTTTTCCACCTTTCATGTCCCTGTCCATTTATTCTTCCCTCCCCCCTTTTCTGAACCTCATTATCATTGTGTTTCCTATACTCAACCTCAAGAATCGATAAAATGTTCTTCCTATAACGAAGTTGCATTTCGAACCTCCATGCTAATGACCATCTGATCATTTTCGCGTGCCCAAACAATACATGCGGACAGTTCAATGAGGCAGAATTAAATATACACTTTAAAATTAAGGCTATCTAAAAATATGACTGTGAACTCTAAACAGACCAAACATAACTTTGAACAGTTTTTCTGTCCAACGGAAGTTACACAAATAAAATTCCCGTGCAAATTGTATCATCGGGCATTTTTTTATGGAATTAATTTATTTGAATTCCTTTCTTTTCCACAAAAGAAAAAAATTTTAACAAACTACTAATTGCCGTAATAATTATCTCCTTGAGAATTATTGAAAAAAGCGAATGAATGCACGCAAGTGTGAGGAATTACACACTTTTCCACCCATCTTCAACATCATTAATATAATGTAAAGGTTGTTGTAAGGTATATATTGGAGAAGCTGGCAGTGCGGAGACCTAAAACACGAATTATTTTACACAAAAGAATTTGAATTTTCGATTTTTTAGTACAACTTTTGATGAGTAAAATCAGAACAGTTGTTTGAGAAAGGATAGTTAACGAATCTGACCCTTCTCAGGGGGCCACAGAAAAGTGTGCTAAGGGACATTACAATCTAATAATTTTTTCCAAAGTTATCTTGTCTACGAGCTACAAACAGAAGTCAGATAGACAACAGACAGACACCATCATGAAAATCGTTTTGAATGATGATTGACTGATTGATAAAATCCACCGAAGTCAAATTTTACATGAAAGTAGGACCTTCTCATTTATGAAAATTTCCTTTTCGAATTACTAGTATCGAAGTATTTAACAAAATAAACTTGTACAGCCATATAGCTTCAGACAGTTTTGTGCGATTTGCGATGTTTGGAGAGATGGTAATAATTTGTATTATTTTTTCCGTAATTAGCAGTTTTCATAATACGTCAAAAAAAGGATTAAATATTTTAATGCACAATAATTGAAGGGCGACACTGCATACGGGCGTCAGTGCCAAAACCCTAATTTTACAGGAGGCACAAAAAACTGTCTAACTTTAGTGCTTTTTATTAAAAAAAAAAACCAGATATAACTTTCGAGCTATTACTTAGCTCTATTGAATCGTGGAAGGAACGCCTGGTAAAAAGCAACCATCTGTGAGAAAACTCGTGCCAAACGCCGATTTTCACTCTGTAAGAATTACACAACTTTTTTATCCATTAATTTAAAAAATAAAACTAAAAACGCGTCTTAAGCTATTACTTTGCGCTTTCGAAGCGTGAAAGGGAAGCCTGGAAAAAAGCAATCATTTCCTGGGGAACTCTTGTTCCCCAAACCGCCAGTCCTGACACAAAAAAAATACATAACGTTTTTATTTTTGAATTTAGAAAAAAATAATAAAAAACGTATCTCAAGCTATTAGTCATCTCTATACAGAGTGTTTTTTTTATCTTGAGACATCGAAATATCTCAAGAAATACGCATCCAACAAAAAAAATGTCCGTAATAAAATCCTTTATTTTCGAGAGGAAAAAGCAACTTCGCAAAAACTCACCCCACACCCCATCCCTTAGCGGCAGTAGGGGAGGTAACTGTAAAATTTCAAATGGGAACCTATATTTTTTATTGCAGATTCAGATTCTCCATTTAAAAAAGTACGTAAGTTTTATAAAAAAAAAATTTTTTATTCGCGCAACCGGGGCTTGTTCACCGGGGGTGGAATGTGGATTTGACTCCCACATTCCAAATTCTGTACCTGGCGCCATTCAAAAATTAATTGAAAATTCAGGGAAAATTAAATTTAATACTTCTTTTTTTCAATAAAATGGAGCAATAAGAATCTTAGTTTCACTTTCGTTTGGAAGCGCATTCCTTGAATAGTCAACAATGTCATTTTTTGCAAATGCATCACCATCTGGTGCAAATCGAAAATTTTTTTTTAATGAAACTTACGCATTCTTTAATGAAGAATCTAAATCTGCAATAGAAAACATTGGTTCCTATTTGAAAATTTTAAATCCCTTCCCCCTGCCGCCCTCAGAGGGTGAAGTGTGGGGTACATTTTCGCGGCGTCGCTTTTCCCCCTTAAAAATAAAAAGTTTTTATTACGGACATCTCTTTCGTTGGATGCGTCTTTCTTGAGATATTTCGATGTCTCAAGATGAAAAAACACCCTGTTTGATCGCGAGCAAACCCTCATGAAATAGGTGGTGTGCCTCTAAAAGTTTGGAGTTTGGAGACAAAAATGATCAAAAATCGATTCCTAGGGTCCGATTGAGAAAAACTTAGTTACTGTCAACTTTTTTGTGTTTTGATAGAAAATCAATTACATTTATTACTTTATGATTATGGTAAGAGGAAACTATTTCCCAAAAATCTCTTTGAGATAATCTCTTTACTGTGTCCTTAGATACGGAAACATACGAGTATGTTGTACTTCTTTCTTTTTTTCTTTAGTGATCCCTTTACGAGTGTTACTTCCCCCTATTCCAAGATTTTCGAAATCGTGGATAGTGTAATCTACAAAATGAAAATCAGGAGTACAAGAGTCTGCTTCATCATTTTTAACTTTTTCTCATAAAATTCCAACATAATCTGCGCGTTAACTTACCGTCTTTCAAAATAAATTTCTCATTCTAGTTCAGATGACACTTACGCTCGTATCCATTGGGCGATCGTGGCGCTTACATTCGCATGCCCTGACGTTTTTTTACCTAGACCCACTTCCGGGTCGGGCTGGACCAAAATCTTCTACAGGACATGAATTAGGGGAAAACAAGTAGGTTAAGCCAATAGAACGATTTACGGGAATTTGGAACTTACGCCCGTATGCAGTGTCGCCCTTCCATTGTTCTTTGCTGTACGGAATAAAGTAGGATAATTGTAAAAGCCAAAACGTAGTTTGAATGACTTTCAATGGAAGTCCCAGGGATGGAAACTGGTAAGTTTCGTTTTCGAAATAAAAGTGACTGTATGATCAGAAGAACATGTTATGAAACACAATGAATACATTTTATAGAAGAGTATAAAAGTTGTGGTCATATAATTTTGAAATCTGAGAAATGAAAAATTTACAATTGTATCAAATATTTCTGGAATCCAGAGGATCTCCATAAGGGAATTGAATATTGACCATTATTTTTTCTAGGGTTCGAGAGTATACGGATTGTATTAGTCACATTCGACTATTGACATGGTTACTGCTTGGATCTTTGACTCATAGTGTTACATATGCGGCTAATAACAACCTTCAAACACATGGTAATACTACGGCAAGTGTACAGCCAATACCTCTGGAAGGGTCTTGTTATATAGCCGACCACATTCAAGTAATATTTAGCGGATATCCTGAACATTCTGGAACAAGCGTGCAGCATATATCAGCTCTTTTCCAAGCAATTATATTATGTCAGGTAAGAAGAATATTGAGTTTCTTTCCATGAGTTAGATAATTAACGAATTGCTTATTAGATTAAAGAACGCTATTTTCTGTCACTTTGTCGAGCAAGAACAACCGCTTCAAACTAACCAATCTATTTTACTCACAACTCTTACCATACTGAATCTATTGGGAACCTTTTCGAAGAGGAACAGAGATCTGCGATGAAGTAACTGTTAGGTGATAAATTTCTGGTTGTGAAAATCTGAACAACTACTATTCAATTTGTGCTGATTTCAAAAAAAAAATTTCCGCTTATTTTTATAGCCATTTGTGTTTCAAGTGCGCGAAACACGTGATTGCTCATTAGTGTATATTTCTCATCACGAGCCGTCGGAGGCTCACGTCCGAGGCAAGGCGAAGGTGTACGCCGTAGATGAGTGTGAAGAACTGAAGGCGAATGATGAGATCAAATGAGCCATCAATTATCTGTGCAATTACCGGAAATTAAATCTGTGATACAATTTTCCTGCAGCAACTATCCAAGAAAGTTTCAAATTAAGAGCTGCTCCGAAACAGGGAAATGAGGCCTGTTACATAACCTCTCAACTCTGCCGGACCGCAAAGTTCCTTATCTCTGAAGTACGTTGGTGCAACTGTATCTATGGGTGTGCAAAATAACTATACTTCCAGCTGCACATGCGCCAATATTATTCTCATACCGCGTTTGAGGTGGATGTTACAAAATAGCTAATTGTGATATAAATGCGCAGAATAGGCGATTGCCAATGTGTGTGAATTTCTCAACATTGGCCGGTGTTTGGACAATATCTAGTGTAATACATTCTTCAACAATTTTGTTGGATTCGTTATTAAAGTTCATCATGTTATCTTAAATCAGAAGAGAAATTTCACTTGCATTCTAGCCTCGTCGACTCGAACCTCGTACCTGTCATCAGCTGTTCGCTTGGACACTGAGCACTGCTCCGAAATCGTCGCGTTACGGAAAGTTTCTTATCTGTAAAGTGCACATGCGCGTTCATTTTGCTGAGGCGAAAAATATATAAGAATCGAATCGCGCATGCACCAATACTATTCCCGCATTATGTCATAAGTTTCATGTAAAAGTGTAAAAAGTATGTAAATTATGACAGCCATACTGCATCAACTATTTGGGATTTTCTTATTTTGATCCCGGATTCATATTCAGTGAACCAAAAGAATAATTTTTGCCAACTTTTAGATAAATCAAACAGCATTTTCATCTTGTAATCCCTTTCTTTCCAGACAAGTGGTTAATCCATTCTTATCACCACACTTGCATCATAACATTCTCATAACGTTCGATCCACTATTTCTAGTGTTCTTTTAAAATTATAGACGCATCATCCGAAATGATAACGTCACATTCTATTATTTTTTTGCTAAGACTCTGGTTTTCAAAACATTATTTCTACACATTGTAACCCTAAAACCATAGGATGCTATCTTTACTCCTGCCGACTTTACAGGAGAGGCTTTTCCAAATTGGGTAGTCTGTACATAAAAACGTTTGCTGATAATAAGGGTGACGTTTATTTATCTGTTTCCGGCAAGAATAATTAAAACACTGATACAAGATTTGGTTTTGAGCGTGTCAAAACTTCGGTGTAATATATAATTGAATTAGCTCAAGAGTATGGCAAATTGCATTGAGATAGCGCCTTAAGGCTCCGTAAGATGGGAACCTTATTTAATTATAAGGACCTCGTTGTGCGATGAGACATGAAAAATCAAGATTTAATTGTGTGTCTTAATCTCAAATAGATCTCGGATGAGAGATCTATAAAAATAAATTCAAATCACTGCAAAGGCTCGCATTCAACTCTGCCTTGGGTGATCTCACAATTCTCATTTAATGGTTATTAATTTATCGTGAAGTTTAGTTTTAAGATGGATAGGGCTAATTTTTAGGTCCTATCAGTATTGGGATCAATTTATATTGTTGATTACAATTTACGGGACAGGAAAAAGTAAACGCAAATTGAACGAGTCTCTCAATGAAGATAAATATCATTGCGATAAGTTTAAAATGCTACATTACTATTACTAAAAATTAATAAAATTTTTAGTTATTAATTAATTTAAATCATCCAAGTTCATCCATTATAACTTAGATTATTAGTAAACACGAGAGCGATCCCCGGTTAGAAAATCGATGATGTTATAACTGGTACCCCTGGTGGGACACTCAAGGAAAGGAAAGCAGAGTGATTGCGTAAGAGTTTTTTGCCTGTCTGTCAAATTCGGTCTCGGGAGAATAATAGAGAGCCATAAATCGCCTGAGTCTAGACGACGCACAGGTGACACATTGTACTCGCGTGAGGTCATTTAAATATAAGATAAAATAATACTGTGAATGAAATTGAATACACAAGAAATTATTGATTTTAAATTGCGGAAATAAAATAAATCTCTTATGGTTAATTAAGAAATTGAAAATACAGCAGGAATAACATAAACAACAAATTAAAACAAATAAGAAAATAAACTCTTTTAAAGTTTTGATACTTATTTTCTTGTATGATATTCAATTAAAATATTGTCAAAATTGAGGACGATAAAAATGACCGTAAAATGAAATAAAAAAAGAGTAGTAGGAAAATCAAATTTTCTCAATCCATGTTAGAAGAAATGAATACAGAGCGTGTTTTTGAACAATTTTCGGATCTTTCTGATACTGATATTGATACTGATATACTGATACTGATATTTCTGATATTCGCAAAATGATTCAGAGTTACATGATAATTTAGGCGCGCGAAATGATGCACCCCCACAAAATAATTCAAGCGCGCAAAATAATTCTGATCTTAGCGATTATGATTCTGAAATTGCACAGATGAATCAATTAATGGTTATTCTTGAAAAATTACAAAAAGACGTGAGCAAATCAGTTTTATCGCAAAATACTTTACTACGAATGGCGAAAAGGGAAGAAGTTAAGCGTCGTGAATATAGGATAGGAATATGATATATTAATGATATATTATATGATATATTATATATAATATAAATATTAAGATCCCATGGCTTAAAAATTATCCAGTACCAAAATTTTCAGGATCTGGTCAAGAAATACCTATGATGTTTCTAAGCGATTTGATAAATATATTAGAGCAATAGACGTTAGAAGGGACGATTTTCATTTTTTTGTACATTCATGCTTAGAAGGTATCGCTAGAGAATGGTGTGAAATCGTGTGAAATCGTCTCTCGGTTGTCGAGGCATTTTTCAAAAGAAATTCGTACTGTATATTCAATTCGAGGTATTAAAACTTTTGATAAAATTAAACTGGTAGAGACTTTCGATCAAGCGGGCTCAATAAATAGTATGGGAGGTTATGATCCCCGCAGAAATAGCGTTTATCAGCAAAATGATTTTGGTAGATTTAATCGCGATAATCGACATGTGAGAAATAATAAGGGAGGTGGAAATAATTTCCAAAACTCCTATCAAAATCAAGAAGGGTTACCAGATCGTGAGAATAAAGGTTTCAAAAATCCAAGCTTCGAAACAAATAATCCACCTCATTATCGAAATAACGATCAATACCTGAGACAGGATAATAATCGATTTAAAAATAATTATTATTCAGGACGGGCATATACTCGTAATAATTATCCACGTCAGAATTATCAAAATCAAGAATATTTTAATCCAAGCAACGGCGCTAATCAGGGAAATCATTCTTTTAATCCAAATCGATCTAATTTTGATTATAAAAATTCACAAAACCGTGCTACTCATCCGGATTATAATGATAGAAATAGAGCTCTGTATAATAATCAATCTCAAGGGCGTTATCAACAGCCAAATGATTCTCAAAATAATTATAACCCCCGCGATCAATATAATAGAAATGCTCAGCAAAGTTATGCAAATGGACGAGTAGAGGATAATGTTTACAAGCAAAATCCTAATTATGCAAATCAAGTAAACTCGCCCAGAGGTACAAATGATCAATTACAAGTTGAAAAAGGAGTTTATAATAATCAACAAAATACTTTGCCGCAAAATAATATAACTAAGCAAACTAGAGTTATCGAGGTTGTGGAAAATACTGATAAACGCGATAAATTGTATTTTGATCAGGGAAACGCGCAAGCCTTGGATTATTAGACTAGATTAAAATTATTAAAATTAAAACATCAAATTTATGCAAAATTCAAAATGGGCGATTGTAAATGTTCTTACGTCTTTTTGATTGTTCCAAGACTAAACAAAGAATGTATTATTGGAGTGGACATGTTGAAAAAATTAAAAAGTCAGATCGATTTGGCTGATAACACGATTGAGTTAAAAGATAAAAATAAATCGATTAAAATTAAACTATTAGAAGAAGATATAAAAAGAATAAGCATTATAGTGGATGCGGAAAATGTTCAAAAAGAAAGATACATAGAATGTTTAGAGAAATATTTGGAACCCGAACAAACTTTCCCAAATGTTATAAAAGAAATTGATACAATTGAAACTTATGATAATGCCTAGCATGAATATGCATTAACTGATGGATGCAAAGAGCTGCCATTCTTGCGTCGCTCCGTATCCTTATGACTCACGAGGACTTCGCCGGCCCTTCATCGTGATTTTATCGTAACATGTGTTTACCCATCTCGCGGTCCTACTGGGAGTTTGTATCATTTTCCTGGATGGTGGTCGCTCCCAGGGAGACCCTGCGGTGGTTGTTTGACCGATTTTTCTAATGATATATGTATATATGTAGCTGATTGGCTGCTGTTCTCTTGGTCGTTGTGACAATAAAAAGATAAACAAAGGTCAGCAGGCGATACATCCCTTGACCAAATCATCCAGGCAAGCTTCAACCTGTAACCCAATGAACGACATCCCATTAGGATCATTATCCTTCGACACAAAACTAGCCACTATGTCGCAAACTAACAAACTAACCGTTTCTCCGAACCACAGCGACAGTGTATCGCTTCGCCGGATCAACGCTGCCTGACGCCACCTCTAAAAACTCCCAGAAGAACCAGGTACACGTTCTGCATCCAAGCGGTTAATCATGTGCGTCAATGAATTACAAAAAAGGAAGTTTGACCCACTTTCACTTGCAGCCACCTCCGACCTGAACAACTCATTTACGAAAAAAATTCTTCTGGGTATCCAGTTGTCGCAAACGTTCAATTTCGAACGCATCATCAGGCTTATAGGTCATCCAGTCCAAGAAATCACATTCGGTTCTGAAACATGGACTCAACTACAGATCAAACTGGAATTAACTAAACATTTTTTTGATTGTGATGCATTAACATCATCCATGTACAAAAAAGGAATTCTTTTGGAAAAATACCGTTTGGTTTTTCCCTCTGTCTACTGTTGCAAAGCCATCGTTTTTTCACGACTTGTTATTGTAACGTATGCGAACTATTCTTTGAATAAAAGTTCTTCTTTCAATGAATATTATTATCATTTATCAAAATCTTCCTAGTTTTCTATTTCTAAAATCCTTATATTATTATACTTAGACTTTTTGTAATTTCAAAATGCGTTCGTAGATATCAAGCTATTTCAGATCATAGGTATAAGCACCTGCTGTTCCGTCCACCTGTTCCTATTCTACCATTTTGGAAAACTTCTTCATGCAACATGTGGTTTCCTGGGCCCTATCCCACCCTTTTGGAAAACCCCACCTCCAACCGACATATGGCCCCGTAGGTCCTCTTTCACTAATTATTAATTTTCACTAATTATTGATCTGTCGCCTTCCAAACCACATAGAATGAATTATTTTCGAGCCAATCAGAAGCCCGATCCAAAATCCACTACCCCTCCCACAACCCCCTCGACCAATCAGAAGAGCGATCCATAATCTATACATTCTACTAATGTAGTTTTGCTTGTTTGCTGAAAATTAAACCTTAGAGTTGTTTACTTTACAGTTATGGACTGTGTACTTGGAAGAAATGGTAAAAAGTAACTCATCAAATACTGAACATAGCAATTCCGCAATGAATATTCTTCTAGAATTTTGGGTAAAAGTGACTCCTTGCCTTCTTCATCTTATGTCTCACTCCAAACAAGTAAGTATTTTTGTGGCTTCAAAATTCAAACACATTCCTCCAAGTTGCTTCGCCAGTAGTGAAATATTTCGAATGCTACACGAAATAAAGCTAGATCTTATAAATAAAAATTTGTTATGACCACTGAAACTCACGGCATTAAAAATATGTAAAAAACCAAACCATTAGTTATTATTGAATTCTATTATTATAGCGGATAAAAGTTGAATGATCCGTTAAGGGGCTAGCCCACGAATAATTTTTAAAAAAATTAAAATTTTCAATTCATTTTAGCTCACTATATACCTATATAAATAAGGTAGAAACCTTCTTTTCCCTCAAAGTGTTATAAATGTTGCCGAAAAACGTAATACGCCGCAAAGTACCGAAGCGCTCGAAACGCACATCTGGCGCATTGAGTGGGCCCCCTTGTTGTACCGCTCTGGCATTCTCAGTCTATACATGCGGCAGTGCACCCGCACACGTGTTTAAAATAAACGTGTCGTGAAAAAAAATGTAATAATTGTGACGCGCTCCGAAGAAAGGGACCTAAGAGCGAAAGCGCTGATTTTAGAGGAGAAGGGAAAGAACAGGCGAGA
>JAUMHM010000049.1:1875947-1886966 GCA_032362435.1 Melikaiella ostensackeni
CCATCAAGATATTAAAGAGATGGAACGTCGCTACCAAGGGAGGTGGGATATAAACATGATGGCAGACTTTTGTTGGAGATTGAAGAGAAAACATACACAGAAAGGAGTTAAGAGGAAGCGGAATCTATTACGTCGATCTTTCGAAGAGAAAAGAGTGCGATACTCCGCGACTCCGGATTTGTACTCAGCGACCTCGAAAACACAAGATATGACTACTGTGCATTAAAAAAATGCATGTTTTACATAAATTGAATTAAAGAATTAAACATTAAACATTAACATTAAATTAAAACTATAAATTCGGATTCAGCGACCTCAAAAACGTAGGGTAAGTCTATTCTCGTTCCTGGGGCTGACAACTTTTTTTTTGTGGAGCTGTGTAATTATCATGTGAATGACTGACATGAAAAAATTCTAAGAATTGACAATTACATAAAACGCAAATAATGTCCTACTGTTTGTTTTGCTAGTAGCAGATGAAACTCCCTTTTCGCCTGATTTCCTGGCTTTCAGAATAAAGTAGCGCGATGTATTCATTATTTTCGCCGCCTTATTGACACTCTATTTAGTTCTCAATAGTGTTAGGAACTAAATTTTTCTTGCAGAGTTTTGCCAGGCTCATGAAATTGAGCTTTCAATTCAAAAATAAACTAGGGACTTTACTCAGCTCTGTTCTGAAATTTCTAATAATATTTTGGCTAAGGTAATTTAAGGCGAAGATAAAAATTTAGAAGTTAGTAATGATTTGGAAAAAGTATGCAAATTCGATGAATATAATTGCAAGATTGTTATTGTAATTTGCCTCTACTAACGTACTTCATATTTAAAATCGTAAAGTAAATAACTATCGTCATCATCTGAGATTTCTAACTCATCATCATTCGAAGTTTCCAAATTTGATTCTAATCCATGAGTCATCACGGATGGGGCTAAATAAATTCATTAAACAATTACATTTTTTTTTAAGCTATTTGGGATTCAATAAAATCTAGAGAAACTATTGAAAATATGCACTCACTGATTTCACTGCCACTCATTTTCCCAATTTTTTTCCTACAAGGAGCACACAAAATATCTATGGGTCTCAAAGATTTGAATTCCTCGCGAATCAAATTCGATGTACAACGCAAATTTGTTTTATGTACTTTTGAAGCGTGTGACTCATAACGAATATTTTAATGCTTGGGAAAAGGATTTTTAAGAGTGCTATTTTCCGTAAATTCCATTTTTTTAAAATAATTGCATAATTGTTATATAAAAAAACCGAATAATTTTTTCATTCATCTCTACATGCAAAGTATAGGTGATCGTTGACTCCACCTGGAAATTTCAATTTTTTATAAGAAATCGTTCACTAAATAGAAGATTTAGAAAAAACTTCAATTTTCTCTACTCTAGATATTTAAAAAATTGTAACTTGAAAATTTTGCATATGATGTTGAAATAAAAAATACGTGTCTATTTTTTTGTATTTAAAACACGAAAAAAAAAATTCGAGGCGGTTTTATTTTTCAGTTGTAAATATAATATGGAATGACCCGTATACAGGTATAAGTTGAAAACTTCCCTGGCAGGGAGCATAATTGCTCTGAATTCCAATTTCGCTAAGTTACTGATTTTCAATCGTCTGAATCTCTTCACGTTGAATGCACAATATGCCGGTACCTAGCTCGACTTTGGCACGATATGTATTAAATTCGACGGAAATTTTTGTAAATTATGCAATTTTTCACGCTTTTTGCATTCAATGCAGTCTGAGTCGAATCGCAGCTTCTGATTGGCTATATATTGAGGTGGGTCGACAAAAAATAAAACTGGAAGTCAAAAACAGCCTAGCACTGAAAAATTTCACTTTGGGTCCCTTATAGCCTACGTGAAATTTCAAATATATCGACCAATATCCTGAGGTTTCGCGACGCAAAATTAAATTTGAAAAATTCGTAACTCGTAGAGTTTTACAAGAATCGATTATATTAATTTTTTTCGTGATCTGTATAATATGCCCAATTTTCAAAAATCTTGTAAGATTTCAATATTTTCAGAATTCCTAGGCCAAAATCTCATTTGTATAAACCTCTAATAACTAAAATAATTAATAAAAGCATTGAAAGGTATCCTAAAGTTTTTTAAGCTTGTAGAAACTTTCTCGTACCCAAAATTTACCTTCAAAATAAGAAGTCTTCAGAAATTAATTCAGGGTCTGGCCATTTTAATTAGTAAAATCTTGACATTTCATTTCAAAGTAACTTTTGAGCGCAAGCCTCAGACTGATGACACTATTGACACTTTTTGATACTTTTGTTTATCGGTGCAACTATTTTGCTATAATTTTGAAAAAAAGACGACAATAATGCTTCTATTTTCTTAAACTGCTCGCTATTGCAACTATTTCTCCACTTTGTCTTTAAACATATTTTAAAATTTCTTCGCTGTTTGGCTAAAATAATACATCTGACATCTCAGAAATCGCAATTATGAAAAATTTCAAAATATTTAAAGAGATTTAAAAAATTTTCAAAATAATTCAAGAGATATCAAAGAGATTGAAAGGATTCTATAGAGTTTCAAAGCTTTTGGAGTATTGTAAAAGATCCCATGAGATTGCAGAGAATTTTAGCGATTTTAGGGAATTTTAAGAGAATTCAAGAAGATTCATATGATTACAAAGGATTCCAAAGTTTTAAGAAGTTTCATAGAAATTTTGGGAGATATTATAAATTTCAAAATAATTACCGGGATTGCAAAGTATTGCAAGGGATTTGTAGGAATTTCACCAGACCTAGGCGATGTTATAGGATTTCCAAGGACTTTAAAGATTAAAATTTTTTTCATAAATTTAAAAGGATTTGTTATATTTTAGAGTATTTCACAAGATTTTAAGAAATTTCAAGAGATTTCAAAAGTTTCGAGGGATGTTAAAAGGACATCAAAAGATTTCAAGGCATTTGAGGGATTTTAAAATTTTCAAAGGATTTCGAAGAATATAGTGTATTTTAAAAGATGAGAAATTTCGCAAGATTTCAAAGATCTCAAGCAGCTTTCATTGTATCTACAAAATCTCAAGGGATTTCAAGGAATTTGACAATATTTGAGAGATTCATTGAATTTCAAGAAGAGTAAAAAAAAATATTTAACAAATGTAAGAAATTAAATTTAGATTAAATCACAATTTAAATTTTTCTATGACTCCCAACATTCAAAATTGACTACGAAATTCTTGGAAATTAAAAAAGGCAAAAATCTACCAATCAAATCTGGACAACGTACTTTTAAAAGTCTCCATGCAAATTAAGAAAACAGAAATTAAAAGAGATGAAAGAAAAAGAAAGCAGCCTCCAAATCCTCTTCCTTTTCTTTTCGTCTTTTTTATTTTTATTTTTTCATTCACAATCAAACGACATTAAAAAAAGTCTATCAATGAGCACCGGAACGTTGGTAGAAAAAAAAAAGTTTTTTGATTGTGATTCAGAAAAAATAAAAATGGCGAGAAAAAAAGAAAGGAAGGGGATTTTGACGTTGCTTTCTTTTTCTTTTCTTTCTTTTATTTTTGTTTTTTTTAATTTCCAAGAATTTCGTAGTTAGACTCCCTAAGATTATAAGAGATTTTTATAGATTTAAGAGGAATTAAAAAAATTTGAGTTTTTCGCGGATTTCAGATAACTTCAACCGAATTTAAAGTTTTTAAATAGTTTTCAACAAATTTCGAGATTCCAGAGGATTTCGAAGATTGAATCATTTGTTAAAGAATTTTGAAAGATATTACAGATCTCAAGATGTTTTACGGGATTTCACTCAATTTTTGTGGAATTGCTAGGGATGTCATAAAATTTAAAGGAATTCATCAATTTCGAGGGATTGCAAAAGATTTCTGAGGGTTTAATAAACGATCCCAAGGAATATAACGAGATTTCAAAATTTTGTTAAGCAATTTCAAAGAATTTCGTCCGATTTTTTAGAAAATTTGAAAGGATTTGAAAAACGTATCCAGGATATCAATGATATTTAAAAAATTTCAAGAAATTCCAACCGATTTCTAGAGAAATTTAGGGAATAAATGAAATGAAATGAAATTTCTAAGGATTTTTACGGATTTCAGAGACTTCAAGGGATTCAAAAAGATTGAAGAGTTTTCCAGGAATTTCAGAAAATCTCAACAAATTTCAGGTGTTTTTAAAGGAACTGAATGGATTTCAAAGCTTTAAGGATATTTTAAAAAATTCGAAAGGATTTTACGAGATTTTATGGGAGATGTATATTGTATACTAGATTTTAAAAATAGTTCCCTCGTTTCAATGCTTAAAAAAATTTATGACACTATTTTGCTAATATTTTTGAGAATTTGTGGTACTGTTGACATAATTTTGAATCTTTCAAATCATCCCGAGGGCTGCGAGTGCGATAAAGTTTCTACATGCTCAACAAAATTTTAGGGTAATTTGTAAAGCTTTAGAGAAAATATTCCTTTTCGACTCATCCTAATATATATTATATATTTCAAAAAATTCCTTTCACGTCCAAAAAGTCAATATATAGCAAGGTAGGAATAACAACAGAGAATGTTGTAAAAACCAGCTCAATCGGACAATTTATTTTTTTTTTAAATCAAAAGTATCCCAACGTTTCGAGAATACACTATTCTTCTCATCAGGGGTATCTATCATAAAGTTTTTAAATTAAAAGTTAAGTATAATAACATAAGGAAAGTTAAAATAGTTGAGAAATTTTTAGATGTCAAAAAAGTTACGATGTTCTAGTCAGAAAATAAAGTCATGAGAAAATAATCTGTATGATGATGAGAAACGATAGCCATCATCTTTTGGAGTGAAAATGTTCCAATGTTTAAAGTTGTAAGAAAACGATTATGAGGTTGAAAAATTCATAAAACTATCTATGAGGTTATTATAAGAGTTGTAAAATTAAAATTTGGACCTCGAAAATTTAATCTGTAAAAAATATAATAATTTAATCAGCGGTTGAAAGTTAATATGTAAAAAGGTTATGTTTGATAATTATAGAATTGATAGTTACCATAGTAAGAATCCATAAGTCGGTTTGAGTTGAAAATTATCAGTACTAATATTAAACAACGATCAAAACACTGATTTAAATTGTAACAAAAGGATGAAAATTTTCATAAAAAACATTTTTTGTGAGAGCAGGAGCGGTTAGCATCCTGCTCCCACAAATAGACTCCAAAAGTGAAGCCAATCGTTAGTCGACCAACGCAAAGTAACGCAGAACAAGTCAAGCGCCAATATTTGAATTTAAGAAATACAATGTGACAGAATCTAGTTAAGAATGAACAGAGTAAAATCAATAAGAGGAATAAATGCTATAATTTTTAAATGTTTTTTCAAATTTTTTAAATTAAAGGTAAATGGAAGAAGGGAAAGTATCATCGGAAAAATAAAAATATTAAGTTATCGAAAAAATTAAGAATGGAGTTATAAGATTTATTCAGATGGTCGAGATCAGTGATTTTATTAAGACAGTTATCTAATTCTTTCTTAATAAAAGCCATTTCAACAAAAGCTCTTTTTTTTGCATTATTTTCTTGATCGAGAATATCGATATCATCCCATAGAAAATAGTGATCGATGCTGTCATTTTGGTTGTTATTAAATGATTATTAAGAAAGTAATCATAGTTTATTCTAAGACTTTCAATGTGTTCATTACGACTAATGTGTAAGGGTCTTTTTGTTCGGCCTATATAACATTTTCCACAAACACAAGCGAACCGGTATACTTCATTAGTTTTTTCTAAAGTTTCCAGACGGTCTTCATCTAGTTTTATTATTTTATCAAGTTTTAAATTCATTCTAAATATGGTATTAATTTTATAATGTATAAAAGTCTTTTTATATTCTCAGCAAATTTACCATAGTAGGGAATAGTGATCGTACTGCTAAGGTCGATATCTTCCTTTTTTTGTTCATATTATTGGAATTAATAGTTCTGTTATTAAGTTCTTTAATTCAATTATCATTATATTTACCAGATATATTCTGTGGGTAGTTGTTAAGGGAAAGGTCATGTCAAACAATATTTAAATTTTCTTTATGGAATTTTTTATCAGACAGGAAGATAGCAGAGTCAACTAAATTTTTGATAATAGGAATTTTGTGTTGTAAGGGATGTTTAGGATTAAAAAAAAATAAATTGTCCGATTGAGTTGGATCTTAACAACATTCTCTGTTGTTATTTCTACCTTCTTATATATATTATATATTCATTTTGCATTGAACAGAATATTTTTTCGTTGGCTTTCATAAATAAATTGTTAGAATTTCAGTTGACACCTTTTGTCCTAGGTTTTATTTTTAATTTTTCGAACTTCATCAATACCTTTCTGTTCTATTTCTGGCATTTGTTACGCCAATCACCACAACAGATTCGGTAGTGGATATTGTACATTCCAGTGAAACTAGTGGGCACGTACTAATACAAATTCTCGTTTCGAAGCTAGCAATTGTTCATCTGCCGTGTCCACGAATCCAGAGTTAAAATGAAAATAACGAAATCGTTCACCAAATATTGTTAGTCTCTCAATTGACAATTATTTACATATATACTACCAGAGAAAATTAACAAATTATTATTTATTTTTTATATTATATAACATCAACGGAGTTCATTTTTGTTAAAGTGTACATTAGAGTAGAACATTTAATTTTCATGCCTATCCAATAAGGAAATTGGAATAATAATTTTATATTTTAAAGTATTTAAAAGTACTTTCAGAATTATTTTATGAATTGTGAAATTTCAATTTTGCCGCAATAAAAAACAGTATTTATTTGTGATTAAAATCTTCTTTAGACGTACAAAGATTTTAAGTTTTTGTGAATTATTTCGATATATGACCATTAAATGCAATATGCGATGTATAAAGCAAATCAAATAAAGCCCACAATATATATGAATATTAATTACGACGATGAATTATGACGTATTATTCATTCATAATTCTAAATAATGTCAAATTAAAACTCCAAAGTAGCATAACTTTGTCTATAAATTAAACTATAAAAGACTTTTTAAAAAGGATATATCATTTGAGAAGTTTTTTATTTAAATTCAAGAATTTCTCGAATTTTTTATCTCGGCTTCAACTCGCATTAACAGTGTAGTTAATTTGCGACGGTAGCGTAAATGAACTGAAAATACGCATTTTCCAAGTTTTGTGCAGTTTCTACAAATAACTGGAAAAAATGAGAGATATTCTGACTAAAAGAACTGAATGGGGTGGGAGAGATGAAAAATTTAAGCAGATGAGGAAACGCTGGATTCCAGATCTCTGAGCTCTCTTTTTTCGTGTGCAACGAAAAATAACGAAAAGATTAAAAAGCACTCCTATATGCTGACAGCAATGTTCTTGTTGAAGACATAGAATTCACGATGCGAAAGATGGTCCCGGATCACAGTGAAGAATTGAACTTCGTTTTTGTAAATCCTCTACAAAAACCATCTGTCTTTTGCTGGAGAGATTAACGATTCTTTTTTATCTTACAAAATAGTCGAAGAAACCAATCCTCACTATGTCCTAATATAGTTCGAATATGCTTATAATTGTGCAGCTCTAAAATTCGAATAATTTTTGTTAAATAGCTCTAAAGGAGGTATTAAAAATGCCCTAGCAATTACAATTCAAACAATTGAAGAAGCTCGTATGAACAATCTATAGGGTAAAACCAATAAGTACTTTGGTAAATATTTTGTCCACGGTACTTACAATTAGTAGGCTTATCTCTCTATAATTAGTACAGTCACCTTTATCACCCTTTCCCTTGTAGAGTCAGATGCTAATCGCTCTTCTCCAATAATTTGGAGCTTCACCGTTCACAGCACACATATTCATAAATTTGCTCAGCCACACAAACAAATATCTGCCACCGCTTTCAAGCATTTTAGTGGTGACACCAACAGCAGCCTTACCATTCTTCAGTTTCATGATTACGGATATAATGACGTCGACAACAATTCTCCTTCCGCCACCTAGAACGGGATTGTCTAACGTATCCAGTTCGGTGTCACGGTTGTTATGCTCCATAGCTTGACCTCCATACAATTTCTTGAAAAAATCATTCATACAGTCTTTCACTTTGTCCAAATCCCATACCATTTTACCATCAGCATCTTAATTCCGAATAACTTAGTGCTAGTACTTCTTTTTCTATTCTTCTTAACCCCTTTCAAAAATAATTTCTCATTTCCATCAAAATCATTTTGCATTTTCTTATCCTTTTCCGCTTTGATCTCATCCTTCCATTCTTTGGCTAGTACCTTGGTTTTTCTGTTTTCATCCCTATAATCGTTTCATAATCTAGCCCTTTCCTCATAGCTGAGACCTTTAATATTTAACTTTCTCGAGTACGCTTGCTTTTTCTCGCTGACAGCCACGCGGATTTCATCATAACAATAAGCATCTCCAGTCTTTCTTCCTACAGCCACAGTACCGCACACTTCAGACGCACTCTTGAAGATGCTATTCTATAGCATTATCCATGCACTCTCTACATTTTCATTGCCTAATTCCGTCTTCCAGTCTTCCCTATGATGCCCTAAATATTTATTCAGCTTTTCACGATATACCATTCGTACTTCTGGTTTCTGCCAATTCTCTATTCTAACTCGCGTATGCTTCGACATATAATTAGTTCTTCTTTTTCTCCATCCTTCACCTAGGTTCATTTTTGGAATTATGAGGTAGTGATCCGTTCCGCATTCAGAACCTCTCATAACCCTTGTATCCCTTACAAGCCCTCTCAGTCTCTCATGTGCTACAACAAAGTCAAGCATACTGCGGCTTTTGCGTCTCCACCAAGTATACATGTGGACCATTTTATGTCTAAACCAAGTATTTGTAATGAAAAAGTCTTTTTCTAAACATGAGCTAATCAATTTATCCCCATTATTGTTCGTTTTTGGGTTTCCGGCATGACCCAGTACCCTGCCGGTACCTTCGTGTTGCACACCAACCCAGCCATTCATATCTCCGAGTAGGATGATTCTTTCCCCAAGATCGCAAGTACCTAGGATATCATTTAAAGAATCCCAGAAGGCATCATCGAATCACTACTGTCACTATCAACTTGAGCGAAGCATGCTGTAATAAATAGCCTTCTGATTCCCATTTTAATTATAGCCCATAATAATCTAGGAGATACGCACTCATACTTACTCATATTGTATTCCACAAATTTCTGAAACAGAATTTCTGAAACAGTATCCTGTCGGTACCTCCGTCTTGCACACCAACCCAGCCATTCATACCTCCAAGTAGGATGATTCTTTCCTCAGAATTGCAAGTACCTAGAATAGCATTTAAAGAATCCCAGAAGGTATCTTTTACATCACTACTGTCACTATCAACTGGAGCGAAGCATGCTGTGATAAATAGCCTTCTGATTCCCATTTTCATTCTAGACCATAATAATCTAGGATATACACATTTATACTTATTCCTATTGTGTCCCACAAATTTTTAAAACTTTTCACACTTTAAAAAATTCCCATAAATTTCCAGAAGTTTCAACCATTTTTTGAAACTTTCCATAAATTTTCGGTGATTCATTAAAAATGTGTTGCGTCTATTTGGAAAACCTGTTCACATTAAAAACTGAAACCTCTGGGTAATTTATGTTTAACAGAAAGTAAAATAAAATATAACGAATGAAATTTTTACTCATCCAATACCTACTATACATGCTTTTACCTCCTTTCCCATTCTGAATTTCACCACTCTATCCCATTTGCTCTCCCTTCTAATCTGGACCCTCATGGATTAGCATGTCGTTTTCATAAGGATCCATGCCTGGATTGCCCTTATGAGCCCCTCATGACCTGAGGGTCATCGGTAAGGGCACTTTGAGGGGACCCACTCCATTTTACCATACTGAAGGAAATCAATCTTCAATTTAAAAGAATCTATAAAGGATAAAATTATAGTTGCATCTTTTCTTTCACGAAAAGCACATCAGGTTCTTGAATAATTAGTTTCTATCCCCTGAAGTCTTGTTTTGTAGTTACCAACTTAACATCCAGGCAAGTATAGTTATACTCGAGAAGCAAAGTTCATATTATATGAGGTGCATAAAGAAAGCTCTTACTCTTCTCTAAACGTCTCCGAAGGAATATTATACTTGGCAACGGGTAACGTATGTATAAAGCTTCAGGGTTTAACGACCTGCTGTTTTACTATGCTTTCTTGAAAGTTAATGCACTGATTTCAAAACAAAAACATAAAAATTATTTATTAAAATTATTATTTAGAGAGAAATTTCAATGTTTATTCATGTTCTCTTTTTCTTGAGAGCACTTTCCTTCAAATTACATCTTCTCTTTCCGAGTTGAGAAAATTGTTTACTTGGAAGTGCATCCAAAGTTTTCATTTTCCCTTCAATACAAGTCGCAGTTAGTCTTCTTCTCCAAATAGAGTTTGCAAATAGGTACCTACCTCAGCCAGGAACCGCTTATGCATATTTCATTTCTTCACATTTGCCGCTTCCAACTATTCGTCCCGAAACTTTAAGCCAATTTATTGCAAGAAAATGTTCTTTCTTGAAAAAACTGTCCAATATTCTTGAAATTTCATAGCCGAAATTGATTTTATTTTACTAGAGAGACTGAAGAAACTTAAAAATTTTTCTAATAAAGATAGGAGTGAGGTCAGCCTCTGAGCTGAGACTGATTCAAATGTACTGAAATAAATGAGAGAGGGAAACTAATCTAAAAAAGGAAAAGCGAAGTGATTTCAAAATTGAAGCAGTAGATTTGTTGTTAAAAATATTACTATCAGGATTTCGCATCTTGTTCTAGACGGGTGATTAACTGCGTTGCATTGTAGATTATGTAGAGAAAAGGGGAGGTATCGAGTACCTGCGGTTAAACAATATTTAGGATGATTGGTGGTAGCCATTTAAATGGGTGGTCTAATTCTGGGGACGGAGATGTTTCGTCATTCGATGGAATCCAGGGGGGGGGGGGGGGGAAGTCGTTGGCCGGGGTATTCTTCGCT
>JAUMHM010000049.1:1886976-1898872 GCA_032362435.1 Melikaiella ostensackeni
CCCCCCCCCCCCCCCCCCCCCCCCCCCCCCCCCCCCCCCCCCAAGGCGGGGGCCTGGGGATTCTTCGCTTCGGCGGTGGCGCACCATTCGCGACGCAGGTGAGTGGGGGCACTGGTAGAGTCACGCGGATTGGTTCGCGCTCGCCACGCACAAGTTTACTAACGATGATCGTTTTGTCGATTTCGCTTGGAGGGGGATTCGCGCGATTGATTCACACTCGCGACGTATGAGTCTACAAGCGTGGAACGAACATCATAACCGCGTTTGCGCTGTGGGTCACGAGAAGGTACCTTCACTTTCTACTGACTGGCGCGACCCAGATTTTCTAAGTAAGATGACAGGTGAGGGTAGAATGCCCAGGCGGCGAAAGAAAAAATCTTGGATGTTCACAAAATATTCTTCATGATTAGAAATATAATTTATAACAATGAATATAATTTAGCAGGCATCAGGTGAATGACGAGTTGAATACAAAACGATCGAGGTTTTACTGATTTGCATTATCTGGATGAGACGTTTAATTTCGAATGAGCGTAACTAATGTCCTATAGCTTTGATTTTAACGTTCGGCATGCATAAATGGCCATTTTAATCGACCAATACGAATAATCTTGTTTTCAGATTCGAGCTCACGATCATTTTGCGCCAGCGAAAATATTCAAATCACGCACCAGAGATTTGAGAATTTGTTCCGTTTTAAATAACGTGGCTTTGTTCATTCGCATTTGCTTTATTTAAATTTACTGAGACATTAAGTGCATAATAAAATTTTCCGTTAATCAAGACTTCAAGATTTATGATTATTTCCGTCATTTCAAAGAATAGAAGTCATCAATTCAATTTTGATTAAACCCATTCCAGGGACTTTGTTATCTAGAGTTTCGATTATCAAATGTTCCTTATAGTTCTCATAGGAGGCGATGTAGCAAAAATTTATGCAGAACAAGAACAAAAGTGGAAATCTCAATTCCTCACGAATTGATATGAAAAGAAGAAAGCGACAACTGTCGGATTTCTCTAAAAAAAAATCTGAGCATTTCTCGAGTAAAATGACGTGTCGGGAGAATTGTGATATTAAAATGAAGGTCGTCATGTACGATATTTGGATCGTACCGAAAAAGCGATTTCGCATCGAAATGAGTTTCAATGAACGATTTCAACCACAGGTGGCCACAATTTCGTGAATATTGCTTTCTCGTTAATCGTCAGTATCGCTTCTCCCTTGTATTTTCCCTATTTAACGATAATACTATATGACCAAAAATAATACTAACAAAACCATCTTTTCAATAATACCGACATTTTACTATTGCACTATATGATCGTAAAATGCTTCTTACTAGATAACCTGATATTTCATTCCTCTCTTCATAAATATTCTACTACTTTTTTTCTATGGAGGTATTCTAGTCGATTTTATCAAAAATTTGTCCATTTCCTCCTTGTTTAAATTAATGTTGGGCCTTTCGCTCGTCTTAAAACGCGGGATATTTAAGAAGTCTTGAGAAGCTGAGAAGTGCCGAGAAGTCTTGAGAATCTGAGCGACGAGAGGTCTTCTTAGACTTGTGAAGGTTTGAGAGCTTTCGAGAGCCTTTAAGCTCTCGAGAGCGCACAAGTTCGCGAGCGCCTTTCGATCGTCTTAGAACGCAGGGTATTTGAGATGTCTTGAGAACCTAAGCGAAGAAAGATCTTATCAGACTTGAGAGTCTTGGAATAGTCTGAGATTCTCAGAATTCTCAAGACTTCTCGGCACTTCTCAGCTTCTCAAGACTTCTTAAATACCCCGCGTTTTGAGACGGGCGTAAGGCCAAACACTAGTTTAATGATTGACAAACTTGATAACAACATAGACTTGATAATAAAATTTTTAATAAAAGAAGATGAATTCTCAATCCAAAATATAGTAGTAGAATTTTCAACCAAATACTATAGATGACTTTAAGAAAAAAAAAATCCTTAAGTGGAATAGTTGAATTTTTCAGTTGAAAAATTAATTTTCAACCAAAGAAAAATGAATTTTTAACTGAATTGATAAGCTATCAACCAAAAAGATGAATTTTTATCAATCAGTTTAACATTCCATAGACAAATTTTTAACCAGGCAATAACAATAATGGTAAAAAATGAAATTCCTTCAAATGTTCAAATTCCACATAAAATCCCCTGACATCCTTTAAAATTCATGATAATACTTTGGTATTTATTGAAGTCCTTTAAAATCTTGCGAAATCCCGTAATTTTTTATTAAATATTCCAAAATCTCCTCAAATACCTTGAAATCCCTTAAAATCCTTTAAAATATTCGGAAATACTTTGGAATTCCGTTAAATCTCTTGAAATTCTACAAAATCCTCTAAAATCCGTGGACATACTTTGGAATCTTTTGAAATCTTTTACAGTCCTTTAAAATCATCCCGTGAAATCATCGGAACCGCATTTAGTCTCTCAAAATTCGTAAAAAGTCTTAAAATCCTTTGAAATATTTACAAATCTTTTGAAATCTTACGAGATTCCTTCAAATGTTCAAATTCCACTTAAAATCCCCTGACATCCTTCAAAATTCGTGATAATACTTTGTTATCTATTGAAATCCTGCGAAATCCTGCGAAATCCCGTAACTTTTTATCAAATATTTCAAAATCTTAAATCTAAATCTTTCTAATCTCTAAATCCTTTCAAGTATTTACAAATCTTTTGAAATCTCATGAAATTCCTTCAAATGTTCAAAATCCACATAAATTCCCCTGACATCCTTTAAAATTCATGATAATACTCTGGTATTTATTGAAATCCTTTAAAATCCTGCGAAATCCCGTAACTTTTTATCAAATATTTCAAAATCTCTTAAAATACCTTGAAATCTCCTGAAACCTTTTAAAATATTCGGAAATACTTTAGAATTCCGTTAAGTCTTTTAAAATTCTACAAAATCCTCTAAAATCTGTGGCAATACTTTGGAATCTTTTGAAATCTTTTACAGTCCTTTAAAATCATCCCGTGAAATTACCGCAACCGCTTTAAGTCTCTTAAAATTCGTAAAAAATCTTAAAATCCTTTGAAATATTTATAAATCTTTTGAAATCTCATGAAATTCCTTCAAATGTTCAAAATCCACCTAAAATCTCCTAGCATCCTCTAAAATTCATGATAATACTTTGGTATTTATTGAAATCCTTTAAAATCTTTCGCAATCCCGTAATTTTTTATTAAATATTCCAAAATCTCTGAAAATACCTTGAAATCTCTTAAAATCCTTTAAAATATTCGGAAGTACTTTGGTATTCCGTTAAATCTTTTGAAATTCTACAAATTTCTCTAAAATCTGTGGGCATACTTTGGAATCTTTTGAAATCTTTTACAGTCCTTTAAAATCATCCCGTGAAATCACCGGAACCGCTTTAAATCTATCAAAATTCGTAAAAAATCTTAAAATCCTTTGAAATATTCACAAATCTTTTGAAATCTTATGAAATTCCTTCATATGTTCAAGAATCCACATAAAATCCTCTGACGTCCTTTAAAATTCATGATAATACTTTGGAATTTATTGAAATCCTTTAAAATTCTGCGAAATCCCGTAACTTTTTATTAAATATTTAAAAATCTCTTAAAATACCTTCAAATCCCTTAAAATCCTTTAAAATGTACGGAAATACTCTGGAATTGCGTTTAATCTTTTGAAATTCTACAAAGTCCTCTAAAATTCGTGGATATACTTTGGAATCTTTTGAAATCCCTCACAATCCTCTAAAATCATCCCGAGAAATTACCGAAACCGATTTAAATCTCTTAAAATTCGTAAAAAATCTTAAAATCCTTTGAAATATTCACAAATCTCTTGAAATCTGATGAAATTCCTTCAAATGTTCAAATTCCATTCAAAATCCCCTGACATCCTTCAAAATTCGTGATAATACTTTGTTATCTATTAAAATCCTTTAAAATCCTGCGAAATCCCGTACCTTTTTTTTATGATTTCCTGCATAGTTTAGAAACTGTTTTCTATCAAGTCTAAGGCATTTGAAGACCTAATGTTTTGCGTAAGATAAAATATTACAAGTAAAGTACTTATTGCAAATTGAATTTTCACTAGAAAAAATTCCCACTGCACATCAAAAATGTTCGAAAACACTTAGAAATATTGAAAGATACTTGCGTGGAAATAACAGATTTTTCAAATGTACTCTTCAAAAAACGATCTCTCCTCTGACATCCGATCGTAAAATGCTTCTTACAAGGTAACTTGATATTTTATTCCTCTCTTTATAAATATTCTACTACTTTTTTTCTGCGGAGTAATTCTAATCGATTTTATCAAAAATTTGTCCATCTCCTCCTTGTTTGAATTAATATTGGGCCCTTTGCTCGTTTCAGCACGCGGCGTATTTGAAAAGTCTTGAGAATCGAAGCGATGAGAGGTCTTAGCAGACTTGAGAGTCTTGGAAGAGCCTGAGAAGTCCTCTCATCGCGCAGATTCTCAAGACTTCTCAGCACTTCTCAGCTTCTCAAGACCTCTTAAATACCCCGCGTTCTGAGACGAGCATAGGGCCCAACGCTAATTTGAATGAATGACACACTTATAGAATATAAAATGTAAAAGAGTAAAATGTGAAAATGTGAAAAACAGAGGAATAACTTTATTAAATAAAGGTTTTTTTATCAAAGTAGACATTTATATGGAAAAAAGGGAAGTGAGTTATCAATGAAGAAGGGGATGAATAAAATGTCTGCTGTGAAATTGAGTTTCATGTCAGGCAATGATAAAAAAACTGATATGAATATCAAAGGTCGCGGAACTGACGTTCGCGCAATCGATGAGGAGAATTCTGGCTCCCGGTAGAAAATACCGTATCTCCCATGTCGCCGATGGCGAACATGCATGATTGCCATGCAAGATGGCTTCACAGAATTTGAACATTCAGCATCTTTCGTTAACGAGCGAACTCTCGTGTATCTCTTTCCTGTCCTTTTTCCTTTTGAAAAGTTCTCACAAAGACACGCAACTAATTTTCCAGTTGAGCGATCAACGCGAGCTCAATTTGTAGCTGAAATTAGCCACGGGCTCATCCAAGCTTATTTCCGAAATTTCGCGCGGAAAAAGTATCAAAGCACCGGAACTGTGATTTAACTAGTTTATAACTACGAAATGGAGTGTGGGTAAGGAGCGAGAATTTAAGTGGATAGACTTTTTTTTAACTCGCTTGACGAATTAGTGTTAATTTATTGGAAGGTTTAATAAAAAAAGCGTGAGAGACCCCTAAAATGACTGGGAGTTTATATAGAAAGTGGAAAAAGTGGAAAATGCGAGGGATTAATTACTCGGATTTTTGATGTACACTAGATTGCGAGATTGCATGATTGCATGAGATTGAGAAAGATTGCATGTACGTGACTGGGAAGTATTGTATGAGATTGCAAAATATTTAATGGGAATCTGCATGAGATTCGACGAAATTGCATGAGGTCGCAAGCTGTGGATGAGATGGAACGAAATTTCATAGAGATTGCATGGGATTACAGAGAATTGCAAGGCATTGATTGGAACTGAAGGAGATTGCATAAGATTCCAGGGGATAACTTGAGATTGCAAACAGTGCATGGGATTGCACGAAATTTGAGAGAGATCGTTTAAGATTTTATAGAGATTACATCGAAATTGCATGTGATTATGAGGCATTAGATGGCATGAAATGTTATAGAGATCACTCGAGATTTTATAGAGATTGCATCCACATTGCATGGGATTAGAAGATATTACAATGCATTGCATGAGATTGCAAGCAGTGCATAGGATTGCACGAACTTTTATAGAAATCGCTCGAGATTTTATAGGAATTGCATGGGATTGCATCGAGATTGCATGGGATTACATGAGATTGCATAGGATTACAAGAGACTGTAAAGGATTGCATGAAATTGCACGAAATTGCATAAGATTGTAGAGAGAGTGTACATCAGATTGCAGGAGTAATTAATCCCTCGGGAAAATGGTAGTGGATTTGCGTCTTATGTGATATTTTTCAGTCTCTATTATTTTATAAATTTGTTTGAGGGAATTTGTAGTGATAAGAAACAATTCTATAATTTTGCTAAAAAGTACTTTAATTTTAGTAAAGAATTTAAAGGGATGAACTATATCATATCCTTCAAATAAAAAAAAAAGAAATTTGAAAAAGAAAAGAAATGAAATTAGAGAAATGAACAAAAAAATTGTTTCTCTCAGAAATATTTTTTAAAAACTTTTCTTCTGATGCTTTGACAGAGTTTAACTCGGTTAGAAGAATCATATACGAATGTTTCCACTGCGGCTGACTATACACAGTCGATTCTACTTAAAAATGGTTCCAATGCCAATTCCTCATAATATCACAGCAAACCCTGGGATATTAAACTGTTGCATATCATTCTGATTATCAATTTCAGATCAAAATACATGAATTTTCAACCAAATAGTTGGAATTTCATATAATAAAGATAAATTTTCAACCAAATACTTAAACTCTCAACTAAAAAAGTCGAATTTTCAACAAATTACATGAATATTCAATGAAATAGTTGAATTTTTGTCTAGAAACGATCATTTTTCAACCAAAGTAATGAATTTTCAACAAAGGCGTTCAACTTTTAATCAAGTAGTTGAATTTTCAAATAAAAACGATGTATTCTCGACTCTCTAACAAAATTGTGGAATTTCCAACAAAATAGATAAATTTTTGAATAGATAATAAAACTTTTGATAAAAAAAGATGAATTCTTAACTCAAAATATAATTGTAGACTTTTCAACCAAAAGCGATAAATTTTCAACCAAAGTAATGAATTTTTAACAAAGGAGTTCAACTTTCAACCAAGTAGTTGAATTTTCAACTAAAAACGATAAATTCTCAACTGTCTAACAAAATTGTGGAATTCCCAACAAAATAGATAATTTTTCAAATGGATAATAAAATTTTTAATAAAAAAAATGAATCCTCAACCCAAAATATAATAGTAGACTTTTCAACCAAAAACGATAAATTTTCAACCAAAGTGATGAATTTTCAGCAAAGGAGTTCAACTTTTAATCAAGTGGTTGAATTTTCAAATCAAAACGATGAATTCTCAACTGTCTTACAAAATTGTGAAATTCCCAAAAAATTGATAAATTTTCAAATAGATAATGAAAATTTCTAACAAAAAAGATGAATCCTCAACCCAAAATATAATAATAGACTTTTCAACCAAAAACGATACATTTTCAACCAAAGTAATGTATTTTTAACAAAGCAGTTCAACTTTTAATCAAGTAGTTGAATAAATAAAATTTTTGATGAAAAAAGGTGAATTCTCAACCCAAGATATAATAGTAGACTTTTAAACCGAAAGGACTTAACTTTTAATCATAAATAGTTATATTTTCAATCAAATAGAAGACTTTTCAACAAAAATGATGAATCTTCAACTGGAATCGTTAAATTTTTCAGTTAAAAAAATTAATTTTCAACCGAGAAAAATTAGTTTTCAATTAAATAGTTGAATGTTCAACCCAAGAGATGGTTTTTTAACTATACTGATGAATTATCAACCAAAAAAAATTTTTTAATAATCAATTTAACTCTCAACCAAGTAGTTCAATTTTCCACCAGAAAGATGTATTTTCAACCAACAAGATTAACTTTCTACCAAAAAGAAGAATTTTCAACAAAAAATGGAATTGTTAAATTTTCAATTAAAAAAATTAATATTCATACAAAAAAAATAAATTTTCAACAAAATAGTTTAAAGTTCAACCTAAGAGATGAATCTTCAAAAAAAATTATGAATCTCCTACGAAGAAGATTAATTTTCAACCAAGTAGTTAAATTTTCTACCAAAATAATTGAATTTTCAGCAAAATTGTAGACTTTTAACTGAAAAGGATGACCTTCTAACAAAATTGTTGAATTTTCAACAGAATAGACAAATTTTTAACCAGGTAATACAATTTTTAATAAAAAAAGATGAATTCTCAACCCAAGAAATAATAGTAGACTTTTTAACCACAAAGAGATAACTTTTAACCAAATATAGTCGGATTTTCAACCAAACTTTTCCAACTCAAATGATGAAGTAATAAATAAAACAAAACTGAATAAAATAAAAAAATAAGAACTAGTACTAAAATGATGAATCCTTAACTGCAATAGTTGAATTTTCCAGTTAAAAAAATTAACTTTCAACCAAAACAAAAGAAATTTTTAACAAAATGATAAATTTTTGAACAAAAAAATAAATTTTCGACTAAAATGATAAGTTAGTAACCAAAAAAATGAATTTTCAAAGAAAGGAGTTCAACTCTCAGCCAAGTAATTAGATTTCCAATCAAAAAGATGAATTTTCAACCAAAATGATGAGACTTTTTAACCAAGGAGTTCAACTTTCAACCAAGTAGTTAAATTTTTAACCAAGAAGATGAATATACAAACAAGAAGATTAACTTTCTATCAAAGAGACCAATTTTCAACGCAAAAAGACCAATTTTCAACCGAAAATAGATAAGTAAAATTTGCAGTTGAAAAATTAATTTTCAGAAAAAAAAATGAATTTTGAACAAAATATTTAAATGCTCAACCAAAGAGATGAATTTTCAACAAAAATGATGATTCTTCAATTGGAGTAGTTTAATTTTTCAGTGAAAGAAAAAAATTTTCAACCAAAAGAGAGATTTTTCAGTAAAATAGTTAAATTTTCGACCGAAGAGATGATTTTTCAAGTAAAATGATTAACTATCATCAAAAGATGAATTTTTAACCAAGGAGTTTAGCTTTCAACTGAGTACTTAAATTTTCAAATAAAAAGATAAATTTTCAACCAAAAAGATTAATTTTTTATCAAAAAGACCAATTTTCAACGCAAAAAGACAAATTTTCATCCAAAAATGGAATTGTGAAATTTTCAGTTCCAAAACTAATTTTCAGTAAGAAAAAATGAATTTTCAACAAAATATTAAAATGTTTAACCAAAGAGATGAATTTCCGAACAAAATGATGAATCTTCAACTGGAATAACTAAATTTTTTATAAAAAAATTAATTTTCAACAAAAAAAAACGATTTTTCAGCAAAATCATTAAATTTTCGATCAAAGAGATGATGTTTCAAGTAAAGTGATTAATTATAGACCAAAAAATGAATTTTTAACCAACGAGTTCAAATTTTAACAAAGTAGTTAAATTTTCAGTTAAGAGACTAATTTTCAACCAAAAAAGATCAATTTTCAACAAAATATCTAACTGTTCAACCGAAGAGGTATATTTTCAACCAAAATTATGAATCTTCAACAATAAAAAAGTTTTAACCTGCAACTGTGAATTTTCAACAAAAAAGTAATTTTCAACCAACTAAAATGATGAATTATTAGCAAAAAAAAAAGAATTTCCAACCTAGGAGTTCAGCTCTCAACCAAGTAGTTCAATTTTAAACCAAAAAGATTAATTTTCAAAGAAAAATAGAATAATTAAATTTTCGGTTAATAAACTTATTTTCATAAAGCAAGACGAATTTTTAACAAAATAGTTGGATGTCAAACCAGATAATAAACATTTTTAACCAAAAAAATTGACTCTTAACTTAAAATCACTTTCATCCAATTTGGGGATCAAATTAATCAACTGGCATTTACTGGGATGAAATTCATTTGATCAATATTTTAAATCATTGTATTTCTTTTACAGTTTTCAAATTGACAACATCTTAAAAGAAATCTCTAAAGAAAAATAATCTTAAAAGACAAACAAATATAGAAACAGAATTTTGTATTTCAATCTCATAATTAGTCAACAATAATTACAGGACAACATGTTTGGGGCTAATGTGGTTAGTGTCGGGTCAATGATGGGATATGGTTTCCGCCCTGATTAAATCAATTGTAGAATCCAATCAGGTTCGATCGTTTCACAAATGATGGCAATTATTTCCCAATAACCAATGACCAATGACCGATGGTGTTTTTCATCAGACGACAGGGACAACTTCCGGGGTAACCTAATGTAATTTTATTTTGATTAACAACACAATTTAAGCCCTTTTCGACTAAAAAATTCTGTATCTCATTCCCCTTTTTCGAAATTCATGTTGGTGGTTTTTTAAAATTGTTGTTTCAATTAAAATTTATGAAAAAGGTAACCGACATGAATTTTAAAAAAGTAGAAGTGAAAGAGAAAGTGAAAAAATTGTATAAATCGCTCCCCAGTACTAGATAACCAACATTTCTTATCGAAAATGGGTTGATTGCATATAAAATTCTTGAAAAATTAGATACACATTGTGGTAAAAGGTTTTTTTTGGAATACCATTTTTTGATACAGTACTTTAAAAAAAAATTAATATAATGTAGTTACAATTTTAACGGGATAATAATTTTTTTCAACCTTTCAGAATTGATATTTCTTGAAATTGTCATTTAATGAAAAAAAAAAATTATTTTTTTCGGATTTCTAACAAAAACATGTCTGTCGTACTGTGATATCACGATCTTCAATTTTGATTTTCTCGAAACAAAATAATTTTTTTGTATCAAACATTTCCTATTCTCATCTAGCATTTGCATAACTCGGGAGCATAATTTTATTTTTTTAAAAAGTAAATTGAATTTTTTATCGCAATCCGCAGCCGAGAGAGAGAGCGAAGAGGGAGAGGAACATTATTTTTGTATTTGTATAAAATACGTCAAAGTCATTAGCTTTTTAATTGGACTTTACGGCTCGAACACCCTTAAGTTGTGAAAATCCTCTGATTTTCTCTTTTTCCCCGTTCCAACGATTTTCATCAATTTCAATATGAAAATTAATAATCAGTGGGGAACTTTCACTCTTCTCGAGGAAATTATTTCACAATGCCAAAGAATTTTCACAAATTTTTCTAAGGTTAATAATAAGCTTATTACATTCAATATTATATATATTTTAGAACCAGTTTTTCAACATACTTGAAACTTGAATAAATATTAAGATTGTAATTATGTTACACAAATATTTTTCAATTCAAAAAAAGATTTTATAATATCTCAAATTCAAAATTTTTTGAAATAATTTTTGACTGAGATATTAACTAAAGATAAATTATAATAAATGACAATTGGTTTATTAACCAAAGATAACAAGAAATTTTCTCGTTACCCAAAAAAGACCCAATTTGTGAACAACGTTACTGATAAGAAATTATATAATTTTCTGCAGAATCAATAAATACACTGACGAGGGCCATCATTGTGTGACGAAACGTTTGGTTCAGTAACTTTGGATGCTAAAGTCAAATCCACCAACAGATACCTTACAATAAACATTAATTCTTCTTCTTTCTGATTTCCACAAAATAAATAAAAAAACCGGAAATAGTGTAAATTGTATATGATTTAGGTGATTTAGTAAAAGATATTGTAAATGGATAATAGCGGGAGAGGGTATGTCTAGTTTAGATTTCGTGATGACGAGACAAAGAGGGGATATGGTTACAGGGGAAAGCAATTAGCAAGTAAGCAGAGAGCTGCGTTAAGACTTAAGAGCCTACTAACCATCAAGGCAAATAACCATCGGCCATCCCTACTTTATACCCTTTAGCTGCAATTAGCTTCCAGAATATGGCAGTCGTCCATGAATCACAAAATCTCTGATAATGAACTCCGAGTCTCTTTATCTAATAAAAGCACATTCAACTTTTTTATTTCGAATAATATTTCATCCTCCTTTCTCCATTTCTCTCCATTATTCTTCTTAATTGTAAACTGTACCATACAACTGTTATTTTAATTTATGAGACTCAAATATCCATGTGAAAAAATGGATTTCCCTCATGGGTTTCTCTCAAGCCATGAGGTGCCCATGAGGGCAACCAGGCGTGGGCTCCCATGAAAACTTAACTTCCAGAATGTGGCAGTCATCCA